>JAAGNO010026820.1:0-94407 GCA_033439905.1 Ceryle rudis | reverse complement strand
CACTCGGGCGGGGCTGAAGGAGTTGGAGAGGAACGGAATAGAGGGGCCGCGCTATAGTGTCAGTCGGGGCAGCCACACGCGCGGCGATAACGATCATCGCTTCTGAAATACCCGAGAGCGGCATCAGCTCTTTTTTTTTTTTCCCGGTCCTTTTTTGAAGCTCACCACCCCACCCCCCACGGACTTAAGTATTTTTTTAAGTCATAAAATAACCATATTGAAGCAACATACAGTCAGCGTTGTTGGCTTAATGAGCATTTACATTTTAAATGGATCTAGTTATGGGCTTATATTGTCTTAGGGTTTACTTAGAACGTATGAAGCATTATATCACTACTGGAGTTATATTCACATACTCTGTAGCATCAGCTGTCACCAAACTGTCAGATTGTGAGATTAAGTTTTGTATTATTGATACACATCCACATTACAAGAGGGACAGTGCAAGATTGAACACAAAAAAAATCAATCCTCTGAAAAAACCTCAACATTAATAAAACCAGAATTTTCAAGTTGCATCAATTCCCATCTTAGCCACTGGAAGAGAGTATGACAAAATATAAAACTGCACCGATGCATTACAAGCCATTCAACAGAGGACAGAATATAACATTTCATAATAATTTAATCAGAAGCATAAGCATTTAATGAAAATAATACTAGGGAAAATAGATAAACAGAAACCAGAGGAAGCATCTTAATATTTGAAACAAAGCCCTATATTTGAGCAAGAGCCTTTATGAGATAAGGACCTTGAAGCAATCAGTTATTAAATGCCCCTTAATAGCTAATTCTTACCTATTTCTTTAATGAGTTCTTAATACACTATATTATTTAAACACGATTACAAGCTATCCAGGTATACTTAACATTTATCAGTCTAGTCAATTCAAGTCTCATTAAAGCAAAATATTATTTTTAATCTTCCTAATTACACAAAAAAAAAATCCAAGAGCTAATCTGGTGCGATATTGTAAATTTAGCAGATATTTTTGGCATAAAGTTTTTGATGTGGTTTTGTCATCCTTAGTTACATTAAGCCATTCCTACCAATAGCATTACATATGTAGTGAGATACTGCTCAGAGAAGTTACAGTGGCAGATCTGGTCCCAGATGAGTTTGTGTTCATAGAGTGTTATGTGCAGCATATGTTTTAAAGTTGCAATCTACTGAACAGAAACCTTCCAGGACACCCCAGATTAAATCAAATACTAATATCAGTGTTTTTCAGAGCTCTTCAGAACGGGGAAATGCAGCTTTTACATGTGGGACAGCTGCTACGGCAGAAAATTTGCAGGACACACTAGAAAAGAATGATGTCTTCATCTATTGTGATGTTAGATCATTGTAAACATTTAACTCTGACACAGCAAGTAACGTCAGAACTATGGCTTGAAAAATGTCACAGTCCATTAGCACTAGTTGTCAGACATTTAACCTTAAGGTACACAGCAATACATTATTACTAATCTGTATTTGTTTCCAGCCCAACTGAAATACAACTGTTAATCTGGAAGGACATCTGATGTGCTAAATGGCTTCAATAATAAGCAGGCAACACAGATTTTGCATTCTTACAAATGCCTTACAACAGTTGCTTCCTAAAATTATAGAAGCTATTATTATTATAGAAGATATTTTAAATGAGAAAAGCATACTTAAAATTGTCTTATTATTTGTTATCAATATCCCACCCAAGGCCATCTGCTAACGGGCTTTCGGATGTATAAATTCATCCATTCACACTTCAGTTTTCTGTCTTGGTTTGACCTCATTATGAAAAAATTCAATTCAAAATCAATTTCCTCCCAATTTACCAAACTGTGGCAATTCTGAAAGTCTCACCTGAATTCAGGCATCATAAGAATGACAATGTGCCAATCAAATAATACTTAGCTGAGTATTACAGTCTGCTCAACACACAATTGCACTCACTAGTTTGTCCAGCAGGGTTTCGTTTGACTTAGATGAGAACTTGACTTGATGATTTCGAAGGTCTCTTCCAGACAAAACTACTCTGATTCTGGGATTCCTATTTTTCAGAAGCTTGTATTCAGTTGTGCTTATGACTTAAGCATTTGATAAATACCTGTAAGACACCATCAGACTGCATACCCTTCATAGACTACCCGTCAGGTTACATGCCATTCTTTGCTTGTGAAGGTGTCAAATCGATGTATTAATGGTTCAGACCAATTAGTGGCCTGCAAAGTAGACCCTGACCATCACATTCATCCTTCATGTCACCTTTTCTTCATAAAAGATAGCAGACAGTCCCAGGGGGGCAGCTGGGCCTGCTACTCCACACACAAGTTTCTCCCTTTGCAGGGAGCACACGTCTCCAACTTAACGTGGGTGGTTCCAAATCCGCACTGCAGCTTGTCTGCAGCTCCAGAATGTGGTGAAATGGGAATCTGCATTTCAGACTCAGTTCTGGTGGGGAGCAGGCCGCTGGGCCCCCACGGGGGCACAGCCCTCGGTCCCCGGCACAGCATGCTCCTCCTCGCGGTAACCTCTTCTGAAGAGCTAGCACTGCAGGGTGGGGGGGTATCCCAAGGGCGCGTGATGCACTCCCACCCTTTCCAACAGATAAACCCAAGTCTCAGCAGCTGCACTCCCTCCTTCCCTTGATCTGCCAGTCCCAAGGCCCACCACAGATGAGGTAAGCTGTGAGCACTAAGGGTCTGCTATTGTGTAAACTGAAGTTCCTCCCACACTCAAACACCTAGGAACCAGGAATGTTAGATTACTGGTTTAAAGATAGTAACATATTGAGTAACCTTACCAGGTATTATGTTTTATCAATATAAAAGGTGCTCAACTTGTTTGCCTAACCACAAGCCTCCACAACAACTGGAGGGGAAACAACCATTTCTAGTGACCTTTTCAACCTCTGTTAGGAAAAAAAAAAGAAAAAAAAAGAAAAAAAAAAGTGTTACATTGCTAACAGAGAAAGGGAAAACACCCATGATGGCATGATGGCTATTAGCAGTAGTAATCAGGGAACCAGCTTTTCATTAAGTATTAGAATACAGGATAAAAAAAATACTGAAAAGCTTTTCTTCTACTGTTTTTAAACCTGCTGAGCAAAGTCATAAATCTGTCTTCCAAGATGAACTTCCATCTACCTGTTCAAAGACAAACTCAAACAGAAGTAGATTAAATGCAACTAATTAAGGAGGGACGCTTATGCTGTCCAACTTGGAACGTGAATAGAGAGCATTTCTGCAGACTGTTGGGTCATGTTTTGCATCCTTGCCCAAGTGAAGGGGCATGGTTAGCCTTAATCCAGGAAGAATTTCGAGACCTCCTGATCACTAGAATTTAAGATTTGAATTATAAACATAGGATATAACCATTACCTTCCTTCCCTATATAACACGGAAGAAAAAATGCTCTTAAAAGAAGAAAATGTGTCATGTAGTAACCCCCTGTCCGAAGGAGGTATAATGGCACAGGGCTGTTACGAAGCTGAAGTTGTCAAACCACTCTGAAGTACAGCATTTACCCACTGCTCTATCACTGTCGCGTACATAATTGCATGCAAATCTTCTTGCAGGGAAATAACTGCATGCTGCATTCTCCTGTGGAAATGAAAACTTTTCCACGTATGTTTTTGCTTTAAAAAAAGGGCTTAGACTATCCGTATAAATTTACATAATCGAGCATATTTTTAATTGTTTTTCTTAAGTTTTCATAATGAATGAAGTTCTTGAAAACATTTAGGAAATCTTGTCTTGATTCAACTCAGTAGCAGTAACATTTAGAAAGGTTCAAGTATTTTTCAGCACTCCAAATACCTCCAGAAAATTAATTTCTTATCAACATTTAAATAGCTCCTCTGAGGAGTTAAACCTTACCCAGAGAGGGTAACAGCAGCTACCTGGGAAGAAGCAGGTGGTACTGAAACAGAAGCCCTTCTCCCACCAGTTGCAACACAATCACGTCTTAACATCAGGTGAAGTGTTCACCTCCCATCTCATATTAGGGATGCAGCTCTAGATGCAACGAGAGTTTAAAACACATGACAAGTTCCAAGTGTCAGAAAGCTGCGCTGTTGCCTTTTTGGCTTCTTACACAACAGTAATCATATGTGAAAGCACACAGGTGCAGCAGTCACAACAGCCTTGCTTGCCAAATACATCCCAAACAGTGTGGAGGAGAACTGCAGCTCTAAATGCTCTTTAAAATACGAATCACAATTCTGTCCACCCTATCAGCAATCACTTTTTAAGGGGTTTCTAGTTGGTATACACAACACCCACAAAAAGAAAACTATTGTTCCTTAACACATTTCCTCTTCTAGATTTATCGTTATTTTAATCTTTATTTATTTCTAGCCCTCCAAGTAGCACAGTGTTGAAGACGAATCTAACTGAGGTTGTCCTCATTAAGTTGCCTCTTTTTCATCTATTTAAAACTGCTACTATGCTGACCCTGCAATCATACCATTTTGCTTCAAACAAAATACCTTCCTAAATTCTTGCTGAGGAGGTGTGCTTTTGTGCAGCAAGGGTCTGCAGCCATACATCTTAATCAAGCCATTTTATAAACTACTCCACAACTCCCAATTAAGTACACTGCTACCCACAACTGTTGAACAGGTCGCTGTGCTGTGCCAAACAGCTGCTACCATTCTGCACCTGGTGAAGTGAAATATGAGTTTGAAAAATGTTTTGGCGTTCATCTGGATGAAAGTTAAGACCAAAGTCCTTCTTATCAGCTAGGTATGCTGTTGGCAGTAAAAGGTTTCAGAGAACTAGTCAACTGGATAGTCACCCAGTTTCCTCTGACCTTGAGATCCCTTGAAAGGCTATCACATTTATTGTTTTTCAAAACGTAAGGTAACTCTGGAATTGAAGTGATTAGAAAAATGAGATTACGGCAAATTAATCATCTGCCACCAACTGCAAGTGGGTCCATGAAATGGTTACAAGGTTATCAAGAAACAGATCAAACTGGACTTAGCAGCATCCCTGTTTTTTCTGCACCTAAAATGAGGGTATGACGTGACTAGTATTGGATTGCTGATTGTGCTGCCACTGATGAGTCCCTGTTTGATCTCAGAGAGATTCTTGTCTGTATACAGTTCTGAAGTTGTCTTAGATCACATTATCAAATCTTTCTACAATGTCCTAACATTAATGCTGCCCAAAAAGGGGAATTGTTTGAAAGCTGTTGGATCTCTCCTTTTTGTGCATGATCTTACCTGGCTATTTTTGGCCAGTGTTGCTTGCCAAAAACTACATCCATGTATTGTTCAGTATATCCCTTTTGCTGGGGAAAAGTCAATAGATGGTGTAAAACCTGCTGCTGAAATGACTGTCAGTAGCACAAAGAACAGCAAGATACTGGTTACGCTCAGAGAAGCAATTGTTAGACCCTTGTTGAAGGATCATCATCATCATCTAATCACTTTTTGGCATAAACAGGATCTCCAAAGAATTTCCTTTCCCTGTAAACTTACTCAAAGAGAATCACGTTGGTTGTGGCAAAACACTTTTAACATGTTTTGGAACCTTCAAAAGTTTTTTTGCTCCTTATCAGCATGATGTTTAGACTTCAGTAGCACAGAAACAGCCCTTGTGAAGCCGCTCAGTTAACAACCAAACACCTGGATGCAGAGATACTGTCTGCCAACTGTACAGGTACTGGTGCCTTTTGGAGGCCTGTTAAGAGTAGACCGAACTGTGTAAGCACATTGGTCCCTTTCTGAAATATACCTTAGTGGTATTGGAAGAGTTCTTACTTGTCTAAAAGGTCTTTGGCCTGTACCATTTTTAGTCAGTTTTAGGGACCACAACTGAATTTCACAAAGTATTAGGTCCAGTTCTCAAAACTTAGCACATACAGTCATTTGCGTACAGAATTGCAATGCTCACAGGAATGCCCCATTTTCATGCATTCCCATGGGGAAAATAAAATGATAACCAATAAAAATGCTTCAAGCCTCCTTGCTTCCCCCAGCAAATTTATGACTGACCTGACCACTGCCTCCAGGTCTTTAGCCAGTTACGTACCAGGGATAGCTAACAGTTTTTTAACTGAGGCACACTGACCAAATGATGGTGTTCTGTTTCTTTAATCCTTGGGTTTCTCCTGCCCTCTTTTGAATCATTAAGGATGGCAAAGGAGGGAGAAAGGGTATTAGTCAACAGTGTGGGAGATGAAGTGAAACAAATTTCTTCCTCAGAATCATCCTCACAAATGTGTCTGGCCAGATGAAGCATCAGGAAGGAACCTAGTGGTTTTCTGGTATTTTCCTGAAGAACGGTTCATCAGTCAAGATGATATGGGCATATCCCAGTGGATCCTCTGCCACTCCATGTGCCTAGGGGATTAAGAACACTTTAGCCTCTTCTATTTCCTCTCTGCTTATGGCCTAGTCTGTTGACAAACAGAATGCTTCAACTATCCTTAAGTATAACCAGAGAAATGCAAGAGTCTGCAGTCTATAGACAGCCAAACAAAATTATCCCTTCCACCTACAAACTCTGGAAACTAGGTCCAAGTCATATTTGCCAGAGAAAAACTGAAACAGTGTGACATACAGCGCTAAGGGGTAAGGATAAGGGCGCTTCATGTTTTGAATTTGCCCTGCACCAACTTCCAGATTGAGAAAAATTAACCCGATCAAAACAGTTAAGTATGCCAACATTTAACTGTTTCAGGTCATGCCCAGTATCAAAACTCCCTCTTACTCTATACAAGACCAGCAAGCAAATTCTTCCTATTTTCAGGAATGTAATTAGGATTAAAAATGTGATCTTTAGCGGGACAAATAAACTGTGCTGGGCATTCAGAGAACTAGTATGGAAATTATTTCTCTTCCATGGAAAACAGACGCATCTGTCTAGTGAAGCAACCCAAGCAGAGATTCTGCGTTATGAAATACTCTTTTTATAACTATTGACATTTCAGTCAGTAGTGCCACATGTCAATAGTGGGTTTATTGCTCACATTTAAAGTACAGCTTTCAGGATGGGATTTATCTAAGTTGACATTGTCTGATCAGCAGCGTATTTCCTGCTTCTGTGAGCATATACATTATTTATAAAGCTTTGCACTGGAGAGTACTTGTGCTATTATGAGGAAAATGTTAAGATCTGACACATTTTCTATGTCTCCATGCAAAATACAAGCTTAGAACCACACATGCTTTCTAATAAGACAAAGGCCTCTCTCCAGAGTTAGTCTCCAAGCCACAGCTTATCTGGGCATCTAAGACTGTCTGACTCCCTCTTTTTCCAGCACTGTACTTAACAGACACATCTTAAATACTGTGCATATTGCATTCTCTACAGTTCCTCCTCAGATTAACACTGAGCTCCAGAACAGCAATATTGGCAAGCCTAACATACCCTCTGATCACATACGAGTAGGTCACTGTTAATTTCTCCCATTTCTCACTTCTTGGTATCCTAGCAGTAGCTGGCAAACTGGGGTTTTTTTGTTTGTTTGGGGTTTGTTTTTTTTTTTTTTTGTTTGTTTGTTTGTTGTTGTTGTTGTTGTTGTTGTTTCTGGTTTTGGTTTTTTTTTTTACAGTTGAAATGCTATTGTTCTAATGAAACTTAAGAGCCACTCCAGCAGCCTTCCCTCCAGACATCCTCCCCCATGGCACCATTACATTCTTACAATTATAAAAGAAAATTCATTATGTCTGATGCTGTTAGTGAAAAAGAAATGGCAGCTGATTATGGCTTTTAAGAAAACATAAGCTTTTATGATCTATTTTCAAAAGTCAATACAGCCTCAACTATCATACTTCAAACAAACAAAACACTGCATACCTACTTAGAGTGATAAATAAATGATGATACAGTTCCCTGGCATGAAATCCTTTACAGATAATTCTTTTGCATAATTCTGATTATCAGACATGATAAAGTGACACTGTTGAAGGATATCATACTTTAGTAGAAGCAAAATAAGAAGATGATTTACTCACAAAGGAAGATAATTATTTGAGAGCATTGTTTTACTAATAATCACTAAGTTCAGAGAACACCTGCAAAGCAGTATCTCTTACTTTAAAAAGGGGGAGAGCAGTATTCCAAGCTGATAAATTTGATTACAAAGCAGAGCATATAGGGCAGACCACCTATAGGAAATGATCTATTGCATCATATATAACCTGTTTTTATAACCCACATTTTTATCACTTTAGCTTGAGATAGCATTTTTTATCCTATTTAGAAAGCCAAACAGGTAAAGGGTTTAGAAACCTTCTCATTTTCTATTTTAGTAATTTAATCAGAGCTACTACCACTTGCTTGGTAAGAATAAATTTAAACCTGTAATTTAAAACTCATTAGCATATACCTATCTTACAGAAAAGAATCTGCCAGGCATTTTTCATCATTTCTGATTATTTCAATTCAATTTTAAATGATCTTTAACAGGGCTACTGAAAGACTTGTCAAAGAACAGGGAAATATTATGACATTCGTTCCCCCCATCCCCTTCCAGAGCATGAAATATGAGGAGCATTTCTAATAGAATCAAGGCTAATTTAAGATGCCATTAATCTTTAAGGCTACTATAGCTGGGCAGGTTACCTCTAGCACATGGCAGGTGTTCTTCAGTGCACATGTGTAGTCAGCTTCTAACATAGTCCCCAGTCATTAAAATACAAACTTTTTGACTCCAAAGCAAATGTATTGCAAGCATGTACACTACAAGATACAATGAGCAGAGACACTTGAATTTCAATACAGGTGGTTTGGTTTAAGTGTCTGATAATTTAAAAAGGTATCTGCTGCTTCTAATCATTCTATTCATTTTTATCTGAAGGACAAAGTATTTTTTTTGTTTGTTTTATTGTCTGGAAACTGCTTCCCCAAAATAGTATTTTTGCTGTTTTAAGAGAGTCATTTTTCTGTTCTCTAGCATGAACAAATGAAATTGATTTGCATTTTCAGTTAAAGTACATCATCAGAGCTGTTATTCTTTACATCTGTTCAACAAGCCTATTACAATTACACAATCCACAACGTGTTGCATGATCTCTATAAGCAAGATATGCTACATACAGCGGGCCAAACTGTGCCTCCTGTACACATCTGAGCAGTCCTGCTGAAACCAATGGGGTCACTCCCACTTTTGGGCAAACAGCACTGATTCCGTATGTCAGAGCACTGGTCTTCTGTAGACAGCATATAAAAGGACTAGGGAGTTCTCCCAGCAATACTTGGGAGAGATGAATATTTGTCCAGTGCAGCTGAGAAGTGCATGAGCTGGTGTATGAAACAATGAAAAATGAGATATGTGTCAAAGAATAAAAATCTCGAGAAAGTAATTACTAAAAGAAATAGGAGGCATATCAATAAAAAGTGAAACACAAAAAAGGCTGTACAAGATCGAGGTACATTAAATTTCTCTGTGTCATCACTGGAATCAATCTCTACCATGCACTGACTGAAAACAAAGTGACAGACTGCCCACTGCTGAGATAAAGAGAGGTAAGGGATGGAACAAGCTCTTAAGCAGATGAATAAATGGCTGCAACCTGCTAAATGAGCAGGTGACTCCTCTTTTTTTAACAAATCTGAGATGAATGGAAACAGGATCACTTCTGATAGAAGAGCTGAGAAAACTTCAAAAGGAGTGAAGAACTGAAGTTCAGAGATCTGCCCCAAAATGCTGAGGAAGGAAGCTTCTGAAGCACTGCTAAAGATAGTGAATACAATACAAAATGAACAGGAATCTCTATTAAATAGAGCTATCGGTGTGAAATAGCTAAGGTAGACAGCCTACCTCAATGTGAAAAGCTGAGAGGACTCATGTTATTTTTACCCACAAAATCATCACTTTTTCTTCACAACCTTCTGCTTAATAATTTTGAAAAATCATACAGAAGAAATGTATTGTAAAAATCAAAGGGTATTCTGATAGAAGCAATTACTCAAAGATTACATTTTCCTGTATCATGTTTCCAAACAATATAAAATGAGACAACTCTTTCAGAGCCTCAGATTTGAGAGAAAGAAAAATACAGCATTCTCTGTGACAGCTTCTTGTCTCTCCTCAGTATCTACGATGTATTTGCTTTATTTCCATCTGGTATTGAAGTGAAAAGGAGACAAGTAGCAAACAGGAGTTGGTGATAACAGAACCTTGAAGTCTCCATACTCAAAATCAAACATACTACAGGAATGCTCACCAATGCACAGAACAGAAGAGACATTTCCAAAAACTAGCAAGTATATGCAGTTGCCCTCAAAATTAGAAATGTATCAGTGACTATGGTAAAGACAGTCTAGTAACATTCTGCAGTATGCTATAGATCCAACAGTCCTGAAACCTTGCTATTAGGGCCCGCCTATTAAGTGATGGTAACTGTATCTGATTTTGGAACTGGGCATTTTGCCAGGGAGTAGGGAAAAACTGAGGTAACTCCGGGTCTTTGGTATTTTTGCATGCTTGCACAGTCAGGGTCTTGAAGTCCCCTGGGAAAAGAGAGAAATTACACATATGAACCAGCCTCTAGAAACTCCTAAATATCTTTGAGGAGAATGGTTAAAAGAAAGTATCGAGTGCCTTGTGTTCCTCTTGGCTGCAAGCCACTCTGTTCAGAAGGCATCATCTCCTTGAACCAGCTTCTGTGAGGGGAGCCCATGGACCCCTCCAACCTGCAGCAAACTTTCAGATGCACATTGAGGTGTTACAGGAAAGATACACCATTCCAAAGCCTTAGATGTTTTACTACTTTCTACCTAACCTTGCTTTCTCTTTTGTTTCATCTATATAGAGGTTAGCCTTGCCATAGAGCATTCAAAGCTACACAAAACACATAGATTCTATGTTAGAATTATTTTCCATTTAAGTCTGGTAAACTGCAAAGAGCAATATGTGTAGTTTCGTAAAGGGAAATGAGCACATTATTTTTGCCTTCACAAACTCTAACCCTTCCTCTTTTGTTGTCTAGTGATCCCAAATTGAAAACATGCCAAGACATTGCAATAGAAATGCTTCGTTGGTTTTGTCAACCAAATAAGAAAACAAATGTTTTCAAGCAATCATTATGTTTAAATGAAGCCTGTAAAACATTTAACAGTATTATGAAGGAAGAAATACACTGAATTTCTGTATGATGAAATAGAAAGGAAAACTGTATGAAGCCTATAAAACAAACCCTAGATTTCCTGTCACAGGAACTAAACCTCAAATCTGGACCCAAAAAGCCATGCAGTACCAGTGGTCTACCTGTATGAAAAAGGCAGCAGCCGAGGTTCATGCTGGGTTTTTTTCAGCCAGCATGGTAACAGTAGGCATGTCTGACATTTTCCTAAGTGAAAAAGAAGCTTCTTTGTCAAGAGAAAATTGGAGTATGTTTTGTACTATTACATCAAACCCTCAGGTTTAATACAACTTTAGACATGTATCAGAAATACTTTGAGAGCATTAATGACCATACAGCAAGGGCAAAAACTATTCATCTTTGCAGAAGTCTTATACCAGGTAAAAACTTTCAGGCAGTTCATTCCAGGTATTTCCCCTTGAAAAGTTCAGATGCTTACTTTCACTACTTGCAGTGCTAATTCAAGTTATTTCACACCCAGCCATCTACCTCCTTTTTCCTTTAATTTTCTCATGAAAACAGAAAGGCAACCTAAGGAAGCATCAGCTGGGCATTGGTCCTACCAATACCACAGCAATGTCTCAGTTTGCAATTATTTTGTGTACCTTGATATTGAGTAGGATACAGTCATCCAAAATTGTGATACAATGTTCTGCTACATTTCATGTGCTTGTCACTGGAGACGTGACAGCTTACTGATGTGTTCCCAAATCCAGTAAAGCCAAAAATAAAATTAAAAGGTACTGGCAGCATAAGCAGCCAAATGCCTGTCTGCTTCTCACGCTGTTAAGTAAGGTGAAAAATCTCACTTAGAGATAGGCCTAACTGTTTTCCTTCCTAACTGATGAAAATAAGAAATAAAGAGGAAAGTAAGGCAACATAATAATAGTGACAGTGTACAGAGGGTTCACAAGTGTTAGGGTTAAGGATACACCAATACTGCAGTATTTTGCTGTTCACACTACTATTATAAAAAAAAAATCAAGCCAAACAAAACTAGGTCACATTTGCAAGCACAATCTTGCCTCTTTAAAGGATATTATTAGTTTACTGACAAGTTGTTAGTTTTTCTCTTATGACTAAGACCAATCAATATTAGTATGGATATTGTTATTCCTTTATGGCAATTCTGAGTTTTGCTAAAGGGGACTAGTGGGAGTGCAGCGTTGTAGTTCCTCCCATTAGCGCTAGGCAATGTTGCACTTCTGTGAGGCGGGACGTGACACCGTACTGGCTGCTCAGCACTCCTACTTGTGTGTGTCAACTACATTGCTCTCAGAGCTCTATTTGTAGCTGTGGGGTTTGCAGGAAAGCCCATGTTCAAAATCACTACTCAAAAGGTACATGCACAAATGAGAGACAGGATTATCACTGACAGTGCCTTATTTCTTCAGGTCTCCCACTAATTGAGATACTGTTTCTAAACTGGGATTACTGGGTTAGGGGCGTTTTCCTCCGTATGTGTGAAAGCAATCCCATGCTGTCTGTCTAATGGTTCATGTTTAAGTTAGATAGACAGGAATAAAGGTTTCCCTCAATCAGTGTGGTGCTCACATCTTCCCCTCTCTGAAAACAAATGTGCTAATGTCTCAACAAAACAGGAAGCTTTTCAAAATTAGAAGAGGCAATGCAGAAAAAAACCAAAAGCTTCATGTCACATTATTCCAGAAAGTGTGGAAAACCCTGTATTTTTGAACAGTAAATATAACCTGATCCTTTCTCCTCCTTTCTAGACTGCGTGGCCAAATATGGGCCTTCATTTGCTGCCTCAGCATGTTTTGTTCAAATATAAGACTTGAGATCAGAAACTCAGCAATGGAGTTTATAATGTTTCATAAGGTGTCAGATAGACTGCAATAGATTTGGAGTAGAATTCAAGTAGACCCAAGGTTGTAAGAGTTATTCAACAGTGAGTTAATGAGAGCACTCCTTTATAAAATGAAGGACTACACAGTGCTTTTCTTGAACCATAGATTTTTTCAAAAGCATTTACTATGGAAACTGAGTTCTGTGAAAAGGTCCAGAATACAAGGGAAACCACAGGTATGGCATCTGAACTAGCTTTCTGACCAGGGAAACAAGATTTTTAAAGCCTGGTCATAAGGGATGATTGGATAGGAAGACAAAAATCCTTGTTCAACAAAAGCAATGTCTGGTATCCTATCCTGAACACTGCAGTTTTTAGTGATAAAGAGCAAGCTATTACACACCTCCTCTATATGCATTTCCCTGGCTTGAGAATATTTCATTAAGGTGGATTTTTAAAAAGACTTAGCTATTTAGAGTGGTTTTTCACTCATCATAGGCAATTTTAAGCTCTACTGATCATTTGCCTAGCTGATCTTCCTGTAGAGAAGTGCTGGAAACAACATTATAGAGACTAATAAGATCAGGTCCATGTAGGAATGTCTGTATCAGCCACTGGACAAGGAAAATATAAACTTTGCTGTGATTTAATTACAGACCTGGTGCAAGCTCAGGAAATGATCACAAAGCAAGAAGTCTTCACCTCTGGCAAACCAAATCTTACAAGATTAAACTTCCATGTTCTGTTAAATCTTTCAGACCCTAGCGCATCAGAATACATGGGCTTTCACTAACTAAGCACTCCACTCCTCAGCTAACGTCATTGTTTATGTCTCTGCAATGTGTTTCCATGTGCACACCTGGAAGATGTTAATTTCCTTTATTTTCTCTATCTGCAAAAACGCCTTCATGCAAAAGGTTCAACAGTTACAAGGTTACAAAGGTGCACTACCCTTATGTTAAGTGTTAAGCCTTTTATGAAGAAGGAGGCAAAAAAAAAAAAGTCCACTTAAACAGGCTATTGTGTTTGTTCACTAGAACTAGACAGAAAGGAAAAGAAAATCTATGCTGCTTTACAACTTCTTGTCAACTAGGTGAACTGAAAATGTGCTGAACGACACAGTTAAGTATTATATGCCCACACCCAAAGGATGCACAGGGAGTGGAGATGAACAGAACTACATGTTCCTTCTTCAAATTGCATCTATTATCTAATATACCAGTAGAAACATTTCCCACAATAATAATATGCATACGCCTCAAAAGGTGTTTATTTGGCAACCCTGATGTGTACTTCATTAAAGTATTAGCTGGCATATCACCCTACTAGCTTATTGCAATGATTTAGGAAAAAAAACAAAACCAAAACCAACAAAGCCAGCTTTTGTCCACATTGTAAGTACAGCAAAAAAGCATGGACTGGCACTGTCTTGATGAATTTACACAGCTTTAGAACCACAGACTGTTTACATGGATGAAACAGACTAACTGCTTGTCCTGCATTATACTACTGCAAAGTGAAGAGTACCGGATTCTGTTCTACCAAGAGCATCAATCAACAGTGCTGCCAACTAGATTCACATAAAGAAAGCAGTTATCACTGAAAACAGCAGAAGTCAAAGGCAAGGCAGAACTGGATGTAACTAAATTGTAGAACACATTAAAAAAAGTTTAGAAAAGAATCAGAATAACTTTCAAATTGAATCAGTTAAATGTGGAAATTGGGAAAACAAAAATGTTGCACTTTGAGTTGTCAAGGAGACAACTCCTTCAGTAACAGCAATTCTTTCCTACCTTCACTAGGTCAGGAGAAAGTAAATGCTGCCCTTTGGATGGCCGTTATATACCTGGTACTACTGCAAACTAAGCCTGCAAACTGTCCACATAGTTCAGAAACCACTTCCTCTTGCATATCATATGCAGAAGACTTCACCATGTATTCAGAAGCAGTAATTTCAGATTACATCTAGAACAAGCAGCACCACAGGCCTAAAACTTCAGGTGTTCGGTTCTTCACCTGAATAGTCTGGAGGAGGGCTCTCAAATGCATTTGGCAAGCAGTACTGATAATTATGTGCTAGTTTTACTATCCTAACAAAGAACTGCCCAAACCCCTTAGAGGCAAACTGGTTTGAAAAGAGCCATGCTGTGGGAGCATGTAAAGGATTATGTTAAAAATACTGTATTAGCTTGCAGCTTAAGCAGGGAGTGAACTAAAGCACAAAATATTTCTACACAGAAAAAATACTGGTAGAGACCTTCACATGTTTATTTCTTGTGGCTTCTCTTTTGGTCAGAAATGACCACAGTGCCAAAAGCACAGCACATCAATGATTACCCAGGCCTATTTATAATTCCCATATGCCAAACAACTGTGACAGAAGGCTCATCACAAACTCTGACATTTTCCATTTATAAATAATACACAGTTTGCTGAAATAATTCCACAATAGTAGTACTGCACATCTGCAGTAACATAGAAAAAGGGGTAAATCTGCGCTATCGGCAGGTTTTAAATCCTACAGTCAAGTTTGTAGTTTGTCTACAGCTCCATTTACTGCAGCTAGCATGATCCAATCTGTGCATATTTACTAAGTATGATGTTGCTATATTTACATTACTAGTATATCCAAATATATTTTTTGGGAGGGTAAAAAGATGAGGGAGTGGTAACTAAGTCAGGATCCCACATATTAGATTTCCATTTGGAATAGGTTTCCCAAGGTATCCAATTTCACTTGCAGCGCTGTATGTCTGGGATTTCTCAACGTCTAATTGATGGAAAATATTATGTCTATGTTTTAATCCAATTCCTAAAAGGCATTCACTTTATATGGTTATAAGTACATTAGTTGGGTATGCCAGCAGACATTTTGGTATTGCCATACCAAAGAAATCGTGTTGGATTTTCCATAACGGGCATACATTCCTGTGGCTGCTGGGTCTTGACTTTTTTAACTATCAACGATATGTCCAACAATATACTCTTAAGAGTCATAAAATATTTGGAACATCAAATATTTGAAACTCATGTCTTAAAGGTCTATATGGATCAAAAGAAACCCTTAGTCTTAGACTGAGTCCTTCAGGAATGAGGGAAAGAAAAACAAAGTAACAGGAAATCTATTGCTAACTTTGACACGATAAGAAGCAACGAGAAACATCTAAAAATAAGCCTCATTTGTTAACAAGGAGTCCATGTGCTCGGTAGGTATATCATGAAGAAGCATTTTTCTAGAAGAAGAAATAGCAGCGGTTATTTTTAATTTAGGTTTATGAGACTCACATTCACTGCTGATTTATCTCCATTATAATTGAACTTTACAGCAGGAGTTACTTTGCCTCTGCAGGTGTATGATTAGAAGCCCAGGGATGGGAACATGCTTCCAACTACGACCAGCAGAATGCACACAAGGGAGATAAATGACTATGCAGAACTAGAATACAGCTGTCATTCCTTTGCTCTACAAAATGGATCACACTGTCTGGATTTGAAGCATGAAAAGGATCACTGAGAAAAACTGTTGATGAATTTAAAGAAAGTGGAAAAGAAATAACCAATAAAAGATGTGACCAGAAAAAGAAATAAATAGATTCATATCACCATTTTCATTTGTAATTACAGAACCATCTCTTTGGGGTGCACTTGCTCAAGCCTTTTGGCTAGCATACATTTCAGAAGGAGCTGTGAAGTTTAGATCCTCAGCAAGCTACCCAGCAGTTCAGTGATCCACTCAGACCTGTTCTGATCAAGGCCCATCTACACTGAAACAGATGAAAGAACACTCCAGCCACAGTGTTTCAATCGCTATTCAATTCCCAACTGGTAACAAACAGCTTACTCAAAAATTACAGGTCCAAAACCCAACAAACTTATTGCATAAGTGCAAGAAAAAATAATTACATAAACCATTTCTGAAAACAAAGTTACTGATTCTGGATTTATAGTCACATTGCTCCAGGAATGTATAATTTTAAAACTGAGACTATTACAAGCTTGTACCTTAAGATAAAACAAGTATGGTTTCTACATATTGCAAACTAACAATTCAGATATGCTAATTTGTAAGCTAAGTATAGTACTAAGCACATGAAGACAAGGGTATAAGATCTTACCGTCACTACAAATAGCTCCTATTAACTGTATGTGTAATGGCAGAATAGATCCTCCCTTTGTCAGTACTTGCCACATTGAAAGCTGTGAAGAATTACTGTTCAGGGAAATTCAGAATGCAAGAGTTCAAAAGGCCATACTCAGGAAGGAAGGGCTATACAAAACTGCCATCACCCACTTCCAGCACAGGAGGGACAAAATTAAATTCAATTAAAGCCAGGTAAACAAAGTTGCAGACACAAGAACAAAAACAATGATGGTTTGACACAGAAAGAACAGCTCCTTTGGGGGAAGACTAAATCAATATACCTAACCTTTACATTTCAGAGGACTGTCAAATCACCTCACTTTGGCAAGGTTGCTCATGTAAACAATCATCAATTAAATTAAAAATCTGGGAGAGAAATCTAGTTGAATTCCTTCTGGGAATGACTCTTGCAGATAAATCAAATACCAACAGAGTGAAAGAACATAATAACAATTCCTATAAATCCAAGGTTTATAATTCTTCAGACAACTCCAACCCATTAAGTCCATGCAGACCTCACAAGCCAGTGTAATGTCTGAATATTGAGGGTAGCTCTAGACATGCTCATACATACTATACAAATGCCACTTTGACTTTCATTATGATCTGAAGGTTTTATGAAAATGTCTCATTTCTTATCTCACCTGTCAGCCATGGGACATAAGGCAGTAAAGCTGGAAGAAAGCACCTTTTTGGGCACACCGTATCAAGAATAAAAGCAAAGGCTTCCAGCTGCTACAGTATTGTTGTCATTGGTCTGATGGATAATATTATTTTAGGCTGCCTGTCAGCTTTCTGGAAACATTCACTTTGTAAGGGTGCATCACCAAAATTTCTGCTTTCCCCCTTGTGCAGCTGTTAAACTGCAGGAAATAATGGTTTCTTCATAGCAGAAGGGTAATAGCCACTCTGTCCACCCTGGCAGCAGCTTTGGGAGTGCACCCAGGCAACATGGAGAAACTGGTAATTTAAGAGACCCACGTCTCAGCTGGGAAAGAACTCCAGGCAAACATTAATTTCCAAGTGCCTCTTGTCTCCCAGGTAGCATGGGCTACACTCCACAGAGACCAGGCATACAGTAAGGGGGCCTTTAATAGCTGATGATCATTGCATACACCATTTTGATTTTTATAGCGTAGCTATATGTCCTGCAACATCCAGTCTGGTAATGCTGACTCCCGGTGGAGGTTTGCCAGAGTTGAAACACAGGTTCTCAAGGTCATCTTAAAATCTATCAGCAGAGGGCCTGGGAAGGAAGGGGGTTATAACTCAAAGCAGGAGAGCAAGTTTTCCCCATTCAAGGAGTACACTACTTCTCATTGAACACTACCTCTCATTTTGGTTCCCGGTCTTAAAGGATCAAGGTCCGATAGGTTATGAGTCAGGAGAGCACCAGGAAAGAGGCATGCTTTTCTAAGACCTTTAGCGAGACAAAATTAACTCCCATTCTAATTCCATTACTTGTCTAGGGCAAAAGGATGCTAGGAACACAGTGGAGATGCACCTACGACAGCTTCACTATGTTTAGTGGGTTTGGGTGTGACAGCATTTCCCCACGTTTCCCTGGACCACAACAGAAAAGATAGCTCTTTGAGTTATGTTTTTCCCCTCCAAACACGCTGTGAATCAGAGCTGTGCTTCCTCATTGGCCTATCACACCCATGGCACACACAGCCAGCCCACTTACTTGAGAAAAATATACACCTGCCTATGCAAATACAGCCCATGGCAGGTCTCTTCAGTTATCACATCTGGCTACAAACCCATAAGAAATCAAACTGTTGCTTTAATACCTCCAATTTACAGCTAGTGGACATGAGACAACTGGAATTTAGAAATGCCCTTGCCCAAGTCAGAGAAAAGTTTACGGCCAAATATGTTCTCATTAGCTTTCTGGCAGAGATACTGGAACTACTGCTGGCCTGTACGTGCCTGTATTAGCAAATGGTGTGCACAATGTTCCTACCCCATCTCTATCTGGAAGCTGTTCTGGCTGACTTTTGCCACTTAGAGTATTAAACAGACCTTTGAAAGATTAAGGTGGAAATTTTCAAAAAAGTCTAAGGAATACAGGTGCTCAGATCATATTGGAACTCAGGAGTTTAGCTTCTGAAATTCTACCTTACTTTCGGTTCTAGTTCACGGAGGACATTATAAAAAGTCAAGTCATGTTCAGAATATCAGAAACCACATTACTAACTTAAAATTTGCAATTTCTAAGTGACTAACACTTTGGTTGACAAGCCAGAAACCTTCAGACTCCATTTCCTTTCTGTGTGTCAGCCAAGTTAACAAAACACAGACCAGAAAGAATGTATTGCCTGGCTCTCCGTTTATCTTCAGTAGTTCCTGTCACTGAGTCATTTGCCTCTACTGCTATGACTTTACACAACACCAATCTCACAGTCACCTAGTGCTGGCTTAAAAAAATACAGATGTGCTACACCTCTGAAACTGCAGTCATGGAGAGGCAGTCAGGCAAAGGAAATATTTGTATTAGGGAATGATGTTTTGCAGTTCAATAGCAGCGTTACTTACCTTTTTCGTTTGTGTACTGGTCATCAAACTTTATTATGACCAATTCATATTACTGAGGTAGACAGCAAAACTTGACTAGAAAACACAGCTGTTCAATACAGATGTCAAGACCAGCAGAGATAGGGCTAGGACAGTTGCTTTCTCTCAGCACTACCATCATATAAACTGATGTATCAAGAATCAGTTCTCTTCACCTCCAAGGCTTTAATTTGGTACAGTTTTGTTAAAGAAGTTTCACAGAGAGCTAATAAAACTGGGCACAGCAAAGCAGTGAGTACTCTGCCTGCAGAATCAGCCTCCTCTGGGAAGGTGCACAGTAGCATATAGGAAAGTAACTATGTTTAGGATGGGTCTAGGAAAGAGTGAGGCTTCTCTTCTGCTTGAATCTCTTTCTGCTGAGGAGATCTCTCTTCCCTTTGTAACTACCTTCCTCTTGCCATTTAACAAACAGAAAAACTGATTGAGGGAGAACAGTAACAATGCTGGAGCTATCTGAAGAGGAGGCAAGGGTGGTACTGAGACAAACCACAAGTTCTCATGCTCATTATCTCCTCACCAAAAGAAGTCTTGTTACCCACCTGTGCATTGTTCTCATCCAGCTGCCCTACTTCTGTTTATTATGTAGCGTTCATTAACTAGTTCTAGGGATAGCAACTGAGAGTGAGTAATTATCTCCCTAGCAGAAAGAATAAGGGTCAGATTCTTAAAGGGGACTGTTGGAGGGTAAAAAAAAAAAAAAAAAAAAAAAAAGAGAGAGAGAGAGAAATGAAAAACCAGTCAGGCCTATTTTGGCACTTGGTGCTGCATAAAGAAAGCCTGCATTTAAAGAAAGAGATATACTTGATTTATACTCTAAAAGTTTTGCATAGACAAAGCTGATTTTGATGGGACATTCCCAGATTTCAGGATTTCTGGATGGCTAAGTACAGTACGACCACTCTGTCTGTGTTTTCTTTATCCAGCAAGTCAATTTAGGTATCAATGGTGAACCACAGTCTTCAGATCTGTTTCACTAAAACTTAAGCACATGTTTTAACGCATCCAGGTAACATGATTTAAAATAGCAGTACAGATAGAGTAGCACTGTATTTACCATTGTGCAAAGTGCATGGTAAGGCCACTGGAGGGTTACTGCTGGAACATACTATGCTTGTGCTGTTGTGAGGTTGCTATGCTAGTTGTTTTTTATAACATAAACTTTCTAAGCTCATGATACAATCTTTGGTGAGAATAAGGCAATTGTTATACTTTATTTTAGTATTCCTCAAGCAGTTTCCTTGTTACTATTACAGAATGACACTACTTGCAGTGGTGAATCATAATTGCCCACTGTAGCCTACCAGTAAGGAAAGTGGTGGGACCAGGGTAAGCAAAGTTGGAGCAGTCTAAGAAAAAGGACAAATATCACTAGTATATGAAAGCTCAGGGGTAACTTTCATGAAGTGATAAGCAGTCCCAATTCAGAAAAGTCTTTAACAAATTGCAAAGGTCTTCTTTGCAGCAGTGAATGTTTCAAATATGTTATTTTTTAATTCATTGCAAAATGTGGTCTTAACTTCCCCTGAGAATCCTTCCTCGAAAACAGAGAATACTTATTTTGACACTAGCAGGGCCTGGCCTTCTGCATGGAAAATACTTTTCTTACTAATAATTACAAATACTACTATGTTCTTCTATATAAAGAATAATGAAAAAGGCTTTCAAATGAGGAAGAGAGGAAAGAGCCTCTTTCCAAACTAATTTTTATATCTCATGAAGAAGCTATTACTAAGGACAAGCCTCGATTTAATGAGAGGAGAAGGCAGAGGGGAAGACACACAATTAGTAAGTATCTGATTAAGTTCTATGGCAAAGGAGAGAGAAACAAACTTGCAAAGTGTCAGCAATGCAGTAGAACAACATTTTCTGATTGGAAATTATTAGCATTAACACACACACAAAAATGTGAATCATCATCATCAATCAACATTACTTGTTCCCACTAAAAGCAGTTGGAGTTAAAGCTCTCTCTAAAAGCAGTATATTAGAACCTAGACATCTACACAATAAAAACTTGCTAAGAGAAAGCAGAGCAGTTACACTGAAGTGTCATCAGGGGCTAGTTCATCCCACAGAAATTTCAATTAGCTGATAGTGCCAAAGATTCCCCTATACACTGATCTTGGCAGCAGTAGAAATGAAAACAATAGAAGCATACTCAGGGCAGTAGTAGTACACAGTTGGTCTATGTCAACAAATGGAAAGTTCTCTCTCGGAGAGAGGGATACACAGCATAGTGGACCATCCCAGAACCAGGAGATAGGGGAAGTTCTGTTCTGAAAACACAGTGCTGGCTGAAACTGGGATATTAGTTGGACCACTAGACAGCACTGGACCAGCAGTTTCAAGAGGAAAACTGCTTCCAGTGGCAGCTGACAAGAGTTCACTTGGCCTGCTCAGCTTAACTGTGTAGAAGGAAAAGCTCATGTGCCACTTGGACTGTGGTCCAAGTTGCAAGTGCTAGAGCAGTAGATGCAGATTAGCTCTGAGGCCACGGATCGATATTTACTCTCGGCACACAGCAATAACGTAACCCTCAGTAGGACAGCTTCTCAGGCAGTTTAAGTAGCCATTCCCTAACTTACAATGGAGAAAAAAATGAAGCAGTCAGAATTGCTGACCAGGGCCAGTTGGGCTGATTTTGTCGTAGAGGAGCTAGATCACATCACACAATATCACAACTTGGAGCTGGAAAAGGATTTGTATTGCTTTAGTTTCTGTATGTCTTGGTTCTCCTTCTATAGATGAGAATACTTCTCTGCCTTGTACAAATTTTGAGGTGTTAAAAATTGTGAAGTTCTTGCCTCTGATGGTAATGAGGGCAACCCTAGTTATGTTCACACAGATGGACCAATTCTGCTCAAAATTTGCCATTTGTCAGATGAACTTGTGCAACCGATACGCTCCCAAAAGACAGACTGACCCTTACTGGCAGGTATGTCACTTTGAGGCATTGTGGTTTATGAACTAGGGTTGGTTTTTAATGGGATTTTTTTCTGTGTGCTGAGAAATGTGGATGAAAGGTCATGTTTGGAAAAACTCATCATCACCCTAGCTTAGCTACAGCTGAGCTGATGCCAAGACTGATCTAAGTCACTACAAATTATATATTTTAATTATACTTGATTTTACTACTACTGTTTTGTGGGTGTGTTGTTTGTTTGTTTGGTTGGGTTTTTTTTATAGTCAGTGCTGAGTCCCTTAAGTTAATCCTTTCAATTGTTCATGTGAAGTATGAGTTGGAAAGTCAATTTAAACACTGAGGACCTACATAAACCTCTTCACACTGAGTACTCATCTAAGCTATGACTCCTGTATTAGAAGCACATCACATCAGTCTTCAAATGGGCTAAATACAATGTACTGATCAGGAGTGAAATAAAATGATAATGAAAATTTCAGAATGCTTGTCAACAACTTTAATTATTAGTGCCCCAGAGGTTTTCTGTATGTCTTGATTATTTTTCCATTTGTCTATAATGGCAATTTTATTTTTTAAAGATTTAATTTGAAAACTACCATGGAATCAGCAATCATCCAGTAAAGAGTTGAAAAGCACCCAAATCAGAGCAAGGCTCTTGCCCCTGTGTAATGCCTCTGCTTTTTTCACATCTGTGCTGGAGGTAGAACACACTTCTAGCAATCCTTTTGCTGATGGATGAAAAACAATTGCATATGCGTGCCAGTACAACTAAGTACTGAAAGACTTTTAGGGATCTGAGCTGACAGACCCAAGCTCAGAGTAGTGGTTTATAATACTTATTAGTAGACAAATCAGACTATATTTAGTAAGCCAAGCCATGATTCTTCCCCCCAGAAAAAAATACATTTGCAGTAGGTAATTGTTAAATGCCATTCAAATACTTTTGGAATCACTAATACTCTACAACAAAAAAAACCCAACCATTGCCCAAGCGTTACTCACCCTGCTGGCTAAAGACTATGGCAAGGCATATGGCAGTGGCCTATGAAAACACTTTAAAAAAAGAGTACTAATAGTAAAAGTAACATATATATACACTTCACAGAAACTTGGGTGTAGGTCAACAACAAAGCAGAATTGGGAACTGATTCACAATCACTGAAGTGGCCTACAAAAGAATTTTTCATGTCTGGCATTTTTAATTAAAATCGTAGTAATTTTAACAATAACAGTTTGCAATGTATCTGTTTACCAGAATGCTTTAAACTTTCTTAAATTTGAACCACCTCCCCTTCAACTGTCAAATTATACTGAAAACCAAAATAATTTAGGCTTCCCCCCCGAGGAATACATGCTAGGTAGCTAAGAGAGATTCAGAAACACTGCACTAAGGAGTTAAAAATCTTAATAACATACTGGTTAAAACTCTATTAGATGAAAAATCTTACTATTTCTGGTACACTTGAGTCAAGGAAGGATGGGCTGTCTGTACAGAGGACAATAGGAGTATTCCCATGCTTACAGCCAGCTCATAATTCATAGACTAGCATTATCAGAAAAAGTGGAGTTTTGGGTTTGGTTTTTTTTTGGGTTTTTTTTTTGGTGTGTGTGTGTGTTGTGGGTTTGGGGTTTTTGTTGTTGTTTTGTTGTTGTTGTTTTGGTTTGGTCTGGGGTTTTTTTTTGATTAATCATCTGCCAGAGCTTCAGAGTTTGTGGCTAATTGTTCCATTCTTGACTGCAGAATGAATTAGAGAACAATGCACAGTCCTAACCCAGGGAGGAAAACCATAAAGCAAATCCACGAACACATAATGAATAGTCCAGGTTAGTTCAGTACTTTGCTCTTCTGTTCATAAAGATGTGGTGAAAATCCACTGCTCCAAGAACAGCAAGCATAAGCAATAGATGTTAAAATCCAACTCCGTGTGCTCACTTAAAATCCAACTCCGTGTGCTCACAGGTGACTGGACTCATGTTGTCCAGCTTGGTGGAATAATAGGTTTAAGCAAGGAAGAAACAAGAACAGAATCACGTTAGAAGGTTAACTCAGATTTAAGAAGTAACTGACTGAGGCACCAGGTGTCCGAGGAAAGATGAATGGGCAGCAGTATGAAACAGACACCTTTCATTATAGGTGGATGAAAAACACTGTTTAAAAGGAGATTACAGAACAGTTCTTGTGGCTATATCTCTATGCTAGCAACATAAATTAAAGGTCTGTTAGTACTGGCTTGGGTAATTCAAGGAATGAAAACCAAAATTCTCAGTTGCACCAACCTTCACAGTTAGTGCCTTCCCAGCCAAAACACCACATTTCCAGTGTGACAGTTTTTAAAACGTTTAAATTCTTTAAAATATAGTTTTAACCAAAACATAACATTAAAAATTCAAATGTAAAGAAACAAACCCACAGACTATACCGCGTTTACACAAACCACTATAGGGTCATTGTCCATGATTGCCTCTCATTCACATTAGTAACAACATGTCTGCAAAAGAGCATGGAAAAGTAAGAAGAAAACTAGGTAAATATATTGAAATTCTGAGGAAAAAAACAATGCATTCCTTTCTTGGGCTTCCCCCTTCCATTAAGAATGAAGAGTTGGAGAAAAAGGAAACAGAACTGCAAACAAATAGAGCTATTAAAGTAATGACAGAAAAAGACTGCAGTATTTAGATTAAGCTTTAATGCCTAATAATATTAGAGTCTTTTGGGGTGAAGAAATAAAGTTGACTGACTGTGGAGAATGAACTGGCACTGATGAGGAAGAGCAGTGACTCAGAGGAAAATGTGTTCTTCCTAAAATCTGAGATTCTGAAGCCCCATTTCTTTGTAACACTAAAAACAAGAAGAGTAGGAACATGCTTTTTTAGCTCACCATAAACATGCACATGCATGAAGGAACTAGAGATTGCTGAGCTATTCCAAATACAAAAAGACAACTGGAAGGAGTGACTGATACACTTATGTCGAGCCTGGCACCAAATGAAAATCCATCTATTCAAACATGAAAGAAAATGTAATCTTGTATCTTGTAGGGGCTAATTATAATTTGTTGTCTTTTCTGTTTGTTTATTTGTTTTTGTTTGTTTGTTTGTTTGGGTTTTTTTACAAGTTACTCATCCATGCAATACATTGTCAGCACTGTAACAAATCCCACTGTTTTAGTATTTACTATGGCTAATTTCAAGTAAGCAAGCCAAGGCAGTGAAAGCTTTACTGCAGTATATTAAACTGCCACAAAATTTTCAGAATCAGACTATATGTGCATAGATAATGACAAGAAAAAGGTTGCACCTGTACATCTGCAAAAGAATTAGGTTCTGTGGGAAAAAAAATCTTTCTTTATAGAATACCTCCTTGTTTCCCTCTTCATGGCTCTCCATTGCTACGAGCAATGGAAGCAACATAATACCGGAGTGAGCAATGTAGCTTTTGGGTGCAAAATCCATACAACAATAATCCAAAAGAGCATTAAAAGCTGCATTTCAATGATCATTTTCATGATGTCCAGTGGACACAACATCCTCTCTCACCTCTACCCCAATAAATGTTTTCTCTGTACATGGTAATATTACCGATATTCAATTCCAGCATTTCTTTACATACTCGAGTGAACTCCAGGTTCATATACTGTATATGCTATAAAAAAGAAATACCAAGAAAATATGGAAGATCGGTTTGACTTTTATTTACAAACTGAAGAACAATATAAAGAGCATTCTCCAATCATAAGTTATGCTGCACAGGGGCAATGCTAAAAGATTAAATGTGATTAACCCTCAGCAGTTATTATACAGTGTAATGAAGGAACATTTCATATTTATAGAAAGCTGTGCCCTTTCACAAACCTATTTGATTTTAAATCTTCTGTGCATACAGGTGGCTTCTGGAGAAGTGGAAGAGCCAGCTGTCACCATGATGTGACTGAAATGGGCAGCAGTCATGGGGAACACTTCAGAGAGAACATAAAGGCTAAAGGAAAGCAAGGAGACTTGCCAAAGGCAGTTTAGCAGAGCTGGTACTGCAAACACTACTTTGCTAGGAAATTTCTAGTCCCACTCAGAAACTGCACTTGCAGCTTTTTTTAGCGTGCGTCTCCAACAGTGTTTCTAGTTCAGATTAGGAGAGTGCTTTTGAAGTATCTCTCCCCATCACTTCACTATGTTTTGGTTTGCATCATATAGTGGCCTCAGAGTGCATGAACAGGAGTCCTTTCCAATGCAACTTAACTGAAAGATGCATTCACAGATAATAAGCAATGCACTCCAGCTGCAATAGGCTTCATGAGAGCAGACGATTTCTACTCTGAAGTAAACAGACCAACCCCAAAACAGCTATAGTGTGGACATCAGATCCTCTGTGTCAAGTGCTCTACTGTATAGATATGTTTCCTTTCATCTGCAGAGTAAAGTAGACATCCTTTTAGTATTCCAGACTGGAGTCTTTAAGCTCGGTCTGTCTCACATTCAGCTACGAATAAATTACAAATAACTACTGAGAAGTTTGTACAGCGTGTATCAACACTTATAAACCCCAGATATTGATACATGTCCAATCAATATTCCTCTGGAGTGTGTAAGGCTAAGAATTTATAATTTCCTTCTGTTACACTGTTAATGTAAGATATAACACAGAGAAAAAACCAATTCAGAGGGGGGGAAAAAAAAAAAAATTGGAAAATTGCTCTGCTAGTACATGGTGAAAAAAATCACGGTACAAATACAGTGTATAAGCAGTACAAAGTTTATGACTTCGTGGCTCGGTACCACTTCTATAGTTTTCATCCTTCCTTTAAATGACAGCTTCACACCAACGCGCCCGTATTCTGATATGCGGTACAATACCTATGGCAGTTGCACACATTGGTCAACACTCCAAAACAATACTGGCAACTGCAGCAGAATGACAGACAGTCTCACACGTCCACTGTGCCTCGCAGTAAGATGAAATGAAAAACGGCTGTTTAGGCAAATGTTTATAAACATTCACTACTATCAGGTAATCAAACACCCATTTCAGTCACCTAAATCTGGAAGTGATAAATTTACTATCTGCTTTGTGTTCACGTGTAACAACAAATAACCAGCATGTGCCCTGAGGGCTAGGATTTCATGAATCGCTGAACTTGTCAGCAGGTGGATATCTGTCATTAACTATAGTTTGAGCTGCTACAAGATATGCATAAGGGCAGAACTGAGAAAGTTATGTTTAAGTGATGCTCATGAAAGAACCAAGTTCTGCTATTTGATCCATGAAGGGAAGAACCATGGCCTTACGGAGATATTCCAGCACCTCAGAGGGTTGACTAAGAAAGTGGCTTTTCTCGCAGTTCCTGGTGAAATGTCACATAAGCACAAGCATGGCAAATTAACCCTCAGAATGAATTTGAAAGATGAGCAGGTGGCTAGGCAAACTCCGTGTAAGGAACTTAGATCATCTGTACTACTTTGAGTCAAGTGCTACAACTTTTTCCAGCAATGAGAAATTGTCTTTGGTTTTGCCGCATTAAAGAGACAACCACAGAATAGATTAAAAAAATACTGAAAGATGTTTCATGTGTGATGTGACAGCTGAATTTAAACCCCATCCGTAAGGATTCAAAACAAACCATACTATTTACTTAATTCCACTATGAAAATTCATTACAGAGAAATGTACTATGGTCTTTTCTACAATCACAAGAAGAGGAAATATAGTTGAAACTTGTATGTAAAATATGCATGCATTCTCCCTATAGAGAGATAATAAACTGAACACCTATTTTTTTTTCCTAATTATTTGCATAATGTGATAGGGTGATATATGCAATTGAACTCATACCTGGAAATTACTTTGAAAATTTTTGCACATGAAGAATGAACCATTTCTTAGAGTCTTATTTGATTAAACCATATGATTAACATCAGTTGCTACTAAAAAATATAGCACAGCATGATAGAAGCAAAACTAATTTTATTGTCTTTGAGCGCACATACACAGGAAATATGAAGATCAGTAGGGCAGTAGTGTGGTAGTGGTTTTGAAGTGTAAGAAGGATGGGGGCAGGAGGGCTAAAAGGGCTTTTCTTGTGTAAGTATTTCTTATCTCAGTCAGTGAAGATAAAATTCTCTTAACTATGACCATTACACTGTCTGTTCCATATGCAACACACTCCGTCTTAATCTTTTCTTTAACAGCCCGATGCCCACCACACCTGTCAGTAGAGCAGTGACAGACTTTGATGTGAGTACAGTTTCCATATAACAAGGATCACTTACTGATAAACTACATCTCATTCAACATGCCCTGCCTAACTGACACAGGACTTTTTTGCTGTAAGCTTACCGAGTAGGCTTTGCTCTCTTCCAGGAGCCCGTCTGCTGTGAAAGTATTTTCGGCCTGTTACAATGTGATCCATAAACTTGCACTTACAATTTCCAAAGGGTTAGGCTATGCCAAAACTCTTGTATGGTCCTTAAGATCCATCAGCTCCAGTAATGTATGGTGCGTACGGTCATGTTGGAGCCATTTCTGCCAGCTTCCTTGCGTTCTAAAGCAATTTCTGCAATTCATGAGCCGAGTGATAAAGTTAAATGTGCAAAGACACTTCAAGCTCTACCAGCAACCCTGATATTTATAGTCAGCTCTTAGTAAGCTAAAAGGACTCTGACGCTGATGCCACTTCTTTATCAGCTTAAATATTTGAGGATACTCAGACTAAGGAGTTTACAATGACCTGCTAATTGACAAGAGCCTAATTTCTCCTCCTCAATGTGAGAGACTTCAGAGCTTTTCAAGTCTGAACATAGACAATCTGACAGTTTTAAGCTTACATCATAAAATACTGACACAGTGCATGTGCCAATTTCAGGATGACTGCCATGAAAACAAACTGTTTGACATTTAATAAGCTTGTGTTTTCATAGAAATACAATGTGTTATAGATGGTTTATTTCCATGAAAACACATGGTTTGAAATTAAATGGAAATACTTTTCTCAACTCTAAGCACACAAACACACACACAAGAGGAACACATCTGCGAAACAGAAGTTTAGAAATCATATTTATATTAAATAACCAATGAAAGGTCGAATACAACAGCTAATACAATTATTTCTGCTTCTTTTGAAATCTGTTATAAACCTGTTTTTGGAAATTTATTTAAAAGCACCAAATGCTACATTTGATAATGCAGAGTAGAGAGAGCTAACTAACACACATGGATGGGACTGTCTGGAGAACCATCTTACCCTATTAGCAAATAATCTGATGAGATCCTAGTTTCTTTCGTTGCTTAAGTTAACACCTGTATAATAGAGTGAAAATGAACTAAATACCACATGCCATGCCACGGTGGGCATATAGGCGAAGTTATACCACTTTGTAACCAACAGGATCTTCTGTCTCTCAAACTAAGGGCATTATTTTCTACTGATACACAACTTCCCTCTTTTATGTCACTGCACCTGGCTGTGATCATCTCTTTTCTCTCGTGGGAAAAGTCTCACGAGGGAAATCCAGAGTGCCAAAAATAAAAGAAGTGAAGGCTTCACGTAGGAAGTAAAGCCTTTAGAGAAAAAGGCTTTTTTTAATGAATATGATATGCTCAGAGTATGGACAGCATTGCATTTAAATAGGAACTATCCTAGAAGTGCTTTTTTGAAAGAAGTTAAGCACTTTTGTTCTGAACTTGTACACTGGGTAGGTTTAGCCTGATGCATGTAGGTAGTGGTATGATGAGTTATGATCTCACTGGAAGGAAAGAGTTTAAGAGCCTTAATGGATCAAATACAGAATTTGTCATTGCTTAATTCCTGTTGCCATTTCTTTATACACAATTTGACAACCTACTCCAGCTGAAGCTTCTGTTTCTCTTCTTACCTAATAGGTGCATATATATCAAATGAGCACACAAATTTAGGTAAACAGTAACTATGTCCTTTCCTCTTTCTTTTTTGCTTCTCCTTTCCTTTTCCCTCTGCCTCTCTAAAGCTCTAAGAATAGCAACAATCAGAACAGAAATATAACCTCAAAACTATTCAGAAGCAAATGTGTAGTGAGCACATAAAACCCGGGGCCGTGCCTTAAGCTGTGATCACAAACTGGAAAAATTTAGAGGCTGAAAGCAGAAAAGACTAACTTGAGCTAAAACTACTTAAATAGTCAATTAAAAACTTCTGACTTTATTATCCAGCAATGAGCTAACCTAATAAAGGGAATGATTATTTTTGGGTATGTCACTCAGAACTAGCTTACTGAATTAAGGCGGTTTTTTATTTTTTTGTTTTGTTTTGGTGGTTGGTTGTTTTTTTGTTCTGTTTTGTTTTTTGGTCAGGTTTTTTTTTGCTTTGGGCAAGTTATATTTGCACTGTGGCAATTCATCTATATAGAAATAGAGCCATTTTTTAATAACAAGTGACAGGAAGGGGAAGAGGGAGAATGGAATGATACAGGTAGTACAAACTTTTGTAGGGAATATTAATGTCTCTAAACAATTGCCTAAATTCCACCAGTGAGAGGGCTCCATGTCAAATTAACAATTACTCATTCAATTTCTAACTACTGAACAGACCTTTTGGCTGTCAAAAAGACCATTGTTAAGTTTGATTTGGAGAGAAGCATCATGGAGGCTTATTATGCCAGTGCCATTAAGTCATTTTGTATAGGCAAGCCAAATCTGACACAACAGAACACACACATAAGATTTACTGGGCAACATATATTCACCTACAGTACAACAGAAATACAAAATAGGTATCTAGATAGAAATAGATATGTATATAGTCTTTTATTTCTCATCCAGAAAATACAGCAAAACGCCAGCCACATTCATATGCTCAGTTTTATGTTTTCAAGACCAGGAACTCAACACTTTGAGTCAAGAAAGTAAGCAGCTACATGTAAGCTTTCTCAATTTTGCACTTACCAGGGTACGATACCACGTACTAGGCTGGACCCATAGTCTAACTGTAGATTTATCCCTAGAGTGAGGAAAGTGGTCTATTTGCAAAACAAGCGATAGGTTCCTACCTGGAGTGACTACATACAATCTCCCATCCAACAACAATGAAAAGCAGCAAATTAATGTGCAGTAAGGGGAGTTTTCTTGGCAAACTGGGATTGACAGGCATTAGCTTCACAAAGAATGCTAATAAGTTCGCAAACTATTTGTTCCCAAGTCAAGGTTCTCTGTATCTCTCTTCCAAGGTTCCCTGTTAGAAACGGCTGGGATTTTTTGGTGATGACATCGTTTGCTTGTCAAAGATGAAATATTCCAGAGGAATATAAATTACCATCTCCTGAAGGTCAGGATTTCACACTAGAATCTACTCTTAAAACAGCTCACAGTGAGGTGGTGAAGTCACATTAACAGGACATGGGAATTTAAGGTTGAAGTACCCAAACCACCTTGGTTTTAGGCCAGATCATGAAGTCATCACCACCATCCCATGTGAAGGACTACCTACTCTGCTTTGAGTTAACAAGCAGTTTTCTTACCTTCCTCCTGTAAGCTGCAGAAAAAGAACTAAGAATATTTTAGTGAAATATTTTTTGAAATATCAAAAGCTCTATTTAACAGGAAAATTATTTTGAGCTAGCCTGTAGCACCCTTATGTCCTCACACAGCATGTAAAATTGTCTTTTTGGATGATCCTTTTACTTCCACTTTTACTTCAAGGACCATAACTCTGGAGTAAGCCAGCACTATATAGAGAGGGAAAAGGAAAAAGGGGGTCAGAATGAAATAAATGTTAAGAGTTTAAACAGGAAACACACTTATCTGTAAAAGTTGTCTTTTCAGCCAGCAAATATCACACCTACATATCAGTTAGGTAACAGTAACAAAGATAAGGAAACAGTTCTTCAGACAAACACTGGTGGGAAGGATGGTTATCAACTGATGACTATATCTAAAAGGAAATCACTAAATGGCTTTAGTCATATACTGGCTTTCTGAAACCAGAGGTTTCCCTGCCCCTGTTGCATAGAGATTAAATAAAGCCTAATTTGAATTTCGAGAAGACTGCAAGAACACCACCACTGTTGTGAACTGCCTTTTGAAGTCAGTGATAAACACCTCAAAAGACAAGAAAAAAAAAAAAAAAAAAATTGCTTTGAGGGTGTGCCTAGACTGTTTTTCAGCAAGTCACACTGCTACAACTTGCAACTGATAGTTTATGTTAACCTTAAACAAATCATACACAGGGAAGCTAAGGCAGACAGAAAAGGGTCTCACAACTGTCTTAGTTTTTGCAGCAAAGCCGTCACCCATTTTGCCAAGGCTTCCTGTTTAATTTTCTGCTTATATTTTTTACAATAACTCACTGAAAGTTCAGCTCTATTTCCATTCAAGTTAAGAATTTTACCATTAATGGCAACAAAGTTAAGACAAAGATTTCTGAATCCCCAGTTGCAAACCCTTAAAACCCTAACTTTTGTTTAGGTGAGATGTATTCCTTTGATACAGTGAGCAGTGAATCCAAAAGCAGACAATCATTTAAGGCAAAATGTCTGCACTGGGGTTAAAGATTAAATCTAGGTTCTGCAACTGTAGTGTCTTACACTAGCAAGAGATAAAGTATCACGGATATTCACACTGAAATTCAAAGCTGAAGGATGTAGATTTTATGCTTACTAATACTGACTCTTTCCATGCATATAAAACAATTTTAGAAAAAACAGTTATTTCAGTATTGTGATGCTTATTTCAATGTGTGCTAATAAGCACATCTGTACTTGCCAAACCATGCACATTTTAACTCGGCTTTTATAGTGCACATACAGTTTATTGAAAGGAAATCATTATGGCATTGCAGAAAAATTGTGTTATTTTGTTTTAAAAACCAAGAGGAAATTCAACTACTCCCCTATACTAAAATAACACTAGGCACCATGTTAACTCCTACTTAATTATAACTTGTATCTGGCAAGATTTCTGAAAAGCTGTGTGCACTGTACTCCCTGCCTGCTCACTCCACCCCCATCAATTAACCAATGCACACAAAACCACAGCATTTTGTCAATATACCACAAAACTATTCAATTGTTACAAAGAAAGAAAAAGAAAGTTAAATTTTAAGAAGTCTGTATCCCAAATTCCATCAGGATTCTATTTAATTTTGGGGCAATTTGTTTCTGTTCCTACTTTTCAACCATGAATTTTAGTTCTTCAGACTGACCCACACTGGCCTTTGAGGCTTTTTGTCCTTTTTAGGTAAGCATTAATTACCATACTTCATCATTAGGAGACTTTGAGGAAGAAAAACTCTGACCAGTAAACTGTTTTTAAAATAAGAGCTTTACAAATAACAAAACTGGTCATAAGATTAAGAACAATCTATTCAGTATGAGTTAAAGTGACTGCGTGGTCTGCCATAATAAGCTGCCTTCTATGCTGTCTGCATGAAACTATTCTCCCAGCTGGGATCAACATGTAAACAATGCCAGGTTCATCTTCTCAGAGAAAGGCTGCAAAAAATTTTTTTAACAGTGCTAATAAGGTTAGCTATCAACATACATTGAAAAGCTCTTTTCAGGTTCAGTAAGCTGTTCCAGAATGGTGACTGCACAAGTATAGCAATGCACTGCCAAATAAATGAGTCTCTTAGGAATGATGGAATCGGTCCCTGGTTTCAAAATTCAGATAATAAAATGTGCTTTTTTTGGTTTGGATACCAACCTTGGAGAAGTCCACGTGACTGAGCTTGCTTTGGAATCATTAGAATTCAGCATTACTACAACAAAAATGCAATAAGAAACAATGTCATGAATTGAAATGTATGTGAGCAGAAAGCTCTTAAGGGACAGGTTCTTCTCAATGTGTGAAAAAAAGTAGCAGAGATACGTCCATGGGAATAAACTGTTTACTTTTGGAAAACACTGACTACTGATCTTTGAACACATGAGCAACCAGGCCTAAAGATCACGTTTTAATCCTAATTTCAATCCTAATTTCATCCCAACAATGCGCTGTATTTGGTAGCAATTCATCCACAGAGTCAAAGACTTACCTTTCTATAAGGACTGAAGTGACTTTAAGGAACTGTACAAATCAAACTGAAGTCTTGTGCAAGTCTTTTTTAGTAAGCGCAGTTATCTCTTAGGAAGCCATTGGAAAAGATGTCATCAAAAGGCTTCCAGTATATTGGTATTTCTCTGTATGTATAGTCAGAGCTTCCTAGGCTTAGACTATTCAAAGCAAAAATATGCGACTGATACATTAAAGAACTAAGTCATAAGCAGTAACACTTCCTATTTGTTTTCACATTGTTTGCACTGAAAAATACCCAGAATGCAAAAGTAGATCTGGAGAAATCTCATCTGTCAGTTTTCTGGTGTCCAAGTTACTCAAAAACTGTAACTTCATGACTTTGTCAAGAGGAACTTCCACTGCTCTCAGAGTTGGATTAAAGTCTCAAGAGGGTGGGAAGTTTCACGTATTTTGAAGCTTGCATTCAGCCAATAACACAGTTCTCTTCTGTAACCAATGGCCATACCAAACCCTGGATGGCTGTTCATATCAAGCTGGAAACTTTAACTTCATATAACATGTAACACCTGTGAGAGTTCTGAAGACAGAAGACTATAAAAACAACAACAGTAAGAGAGTATGTTTTAAGGGCTCATCAAAACATGTTTCAGCCAGTAGGAATCCTTAGAACAGCTGCACTAGGATTTGGATCAATGCTACTCTTTCTCTTTTAGAGTGTTTTGCATAAGGGGTGTTCATGACTTAATTCAGTATTTCTAACATCAGACAAATGGCCTCAGGAATTAATAGAAAAAGAGATGCATACAAAAGGTGTAAGAACAACTTTCTAGGGAGTTACAAGGCAAGACTTGGGTATAAGAGAACAGTGCAGATGTCCCCAGTGTATTTACTTCCTCCATCCACAAAGAGTTTAGATTTATTTTTAAGTCACATTCACAATCTTTTAATATCCATCAACCACACTGACAGAGTTTACTTGTCTAATGTTAGAAACCTCTCCAAACAATTCATCATTTCTAAATACATGGGACTTTAAATATTTTTTTAAACATAAAAGAGAATGTCTCTGCCCATCTTGTATGCTTCCACAGGACAGACCAGAAAAAAAAAAAAAAAAGAGGCTTCCACAGGACAGACCAGACCAGAAAAAAACCCAACAAACCAACCAACCAACCAACAAAACCCCCACCAAACCAAAAAAACAGCAATCATGTGAGCAGGACTGGAATTTATTGATTTGTAACCTCTATTAATAGGTGTTAGAGGCATGAAAAAAGGGTTAGGACTTGCCCCCAGATAAAGACTTATAAAATTTAAGACAGCTTCCTTTACTCTGTCTTGTCTAATTAAGTTTGCTAGGTAACAGTAATTTAGAAGTATCTGAACTATAATCCAACATATACACACATATGCATTTTAATACTAGTTGATTCACATTTTGCAAATGCTTATCAGTCTTTCATTTGGCAAAATTAATTTTCATCTGTTTGCAGTTTTTTACCTTGCTGTAGTTTATACAGTACTTTGCTATAAAGGCACAGAAAAACCTATCTTAAGGTATTTGCCAGAAAACTCAGTGAAGTAAGTCCATCATTAATGGTTACAGCCAAAAATCCCATGTAGAAGCTGCCCCATATACTCAGAACAGAACCAGAGAAGAGACCTGACATTAGCTTCAAGTGCAGCTAATAGACAGAGTTCCCCACGGAACTTCCAGGGCAGTGCCTTTAATTGCCTGTTCTGTCAGCCTTAGAGAAAATGAAATGTTCCTTCCAACTGTGCCAAAGGGTTGGGGCCCAGACAGAAGCAAAGCTTTTGGGTAGTTAATAGAAGATTAGAGGCACCAGATTTGTCTCACCTCTGACCAGTTATTCTGTGAGGACACAAAACATGCCTTAATAAAATGTTCTCATGATGATGCTTTACCCACACCTGCTTCCACATGGGCAAAGGGCCAGTCTCTCTCACAAATTTCAGAACTTTCACAGAGAAAATGTTTCACTGCTGTAGACCTACAATGAAGAACTAGAGCATCCACAGATTTCCACCTATATCCATGTCACAAAAGTCATACGTTCACATGCAGCAATGTCACTCTGTGTACTGTTTCTCCCAAGCCACTCAGAAACATCTTCTGATTTTAAAAATATGCCCTCCCCTGCTCACAATTTGACGGTGCCTTCAGCTTTGCCCCTGTACTCAGCAATTTTGTCACCACAACTAGAAGGCAACACTCATTCTCTCTCAAGTGACTGACATAATGTTTTGTGTGGCAGGGAATAAAAGTGATAGACTGATGATGCTGGCACCTAAAACTTTTTACAGGGATGGCTTCAGAGTGGAATTAAAGTTACAACACCTAGCTGCTGCTGAGGAAGTTTTCTTTGCCTCACAGGGAAGGAAGAAAAAAAATAAGCATCAAGTGTAGCAATAGTTCAGTAAAAGTTTTGAACAAGAGAAAAGCCCTAGATAGCTGTCTTCAGATTCTTCACCAGGGCAAACAGTGCTTCAAGGACAAGTAGGAAAGTAGCTGCTATTTGAGGCAACTTCATTATAAAATCATTTTTAATAAGCAATCTGAACAAAGCGAGGGAGTGTTCTTGCAGAGAAGCCCCCAAGGGATCTTAAGGCTGCCCAGTAAAGTTATTAGGAGGTTACACACAGGGGACCAAACAGCTATTTTATTGGCCTCGGGGGACGGGGTTTAGTTTTCACCTGTTCTCTTTAGGCCTTGGTGCTAACAGAGCAGATCCTGTTAACCATCAGTTTTCTGCAGGCTCCTACTTTATGAGGGAAAAGTATCATTTACTTACTGTAGCCAGCACATAAAACACACAAGGTGAAGTAGACAGTACACTGCACAGAAGACGTACTACATAATTATAAATCAGATCTGAAAAAAAAAAAACCCCGCACAGTTATTTTCCCTTTAATGAAATTAAACAAAATAACTAAAAACCTCAAGAAATCTTTAGCAGTGGCTATGAAGATAATGTGGAAAGTAAAATCAGAGAAAAGGAGAAATCCAGGTCTTGGGTTCAATTAAGCTGCAAACCTTATTATGCATGCAGAACTTTGGTGAACAAGTTCTAGGATATTTGGACATCTGGGAAGCTGAAGAGCTGTCTCCTGACCCAAATCAGCCTCTTAGCTTCTAGCAAGTGATGTGCTTTCCTTAGGAAAGATACGAAGGACATGATTTAGGAATGCCTTTCTGCTCAGGATACTATTAAGAGCATGCCTATATCTAAAGTGCAAGACACTCTCTTTTTTGGCTAGTTGTGCTGCAGCAGTGAAGATGCAGCATTCCAAGCTCCAGTCATAGGCTTAGGGGTTTGTCGGGATAATGGGTATCTATTGAGAAACCTGAACTTTGCCATTCCAACTTCTGAGGTCCTATGACATGTAGTAGGCAGTATGCAGTCAAGTTGATTTCCTTATGGTATAATCAAACCTTCCAACTGCAGTGTAAACTTGAAACATGAATTGGCCACTTAGCCCAAAGGTAAGTCTCACTGAAGTACACAGAGTCAAGATACTACTCTAGACCAAAACCTCCTACAAGATGTAGGAAGAGTCCCAGAGCTTGATGTAGGAATGAGGGAAGGGGTTGGGATAGGTGCTTGGTGTGGGACCCCAGATGGCAGAGGGATAGGTTTACTTCCACCCTTTGCCAAGAAAGCTGCCAGCTCTTCATGCAAATGCTTGTTTCAGTGATAAAAATTAAAAGCACACAGTCCTCACTTAATTTTCCAGCAGGAGTTTGGGTCATTAAAATCAGTGTTTGACTTTGGAAACATTTCTTATCTGCCAGGAATTAACTGAAAGTACAATTTCAGAGTAAGGAATATTTCATGCAAAATTAAGGAATTCATACTGAGATGCCTACCAACATAACTGTTTTAAGAAAAAAAAAATCACTCTAGAATAACTGTTTTGGTAAATCATGAAAAGCAGAGAAATCCCAAGTCTGAAATATCTCAGAGTTACAAAGGAGACAATCTGTAGAGGCTTTTTGTGTATTTTCTGTTAAAACTGGATATATCTTGTGTTATGGAAGAACAAAAGATACAGTGCTGAATGTGATACCCAAGTACATCACTTTGCATTACAAGCAAATACAGGTAGTAAAGGATGAAGAAAATTAGTCCATTAGATCAGTAACAGTGGCTTTCTCACTGTTGTGCCTACCACAATACAATCTACAAAGCACAATCGCCAGACATTGTTTCTGCCAGTATCACGTTATCAGGCAGTGACACAGAATAAAGAATCAAGCGTCAAAACCTGTGGTAGTTCAGGGAGTAGGTAACAAGAAGAGTTAACATTCTGAAATGTGACAATTCACACAAAACCTGTCCAGGTACTGAGAGGGTGTAACTGCCCTAGCCTAATTCTATCTCAGGAAGCAGTGCTAAGTGTTCTACACATACATGTCTGAGATGAAACTCAACTTCCCAACAGCTTAACTAATCAGATTGCTGTGAACAGAGGAGGTGGCCATCAAGCTCATTGCAGGAAGTATGGCGAGATTCAGATTTAAGATGCCGGAAAGTAAATACTACACACTTCAGGACTAAGCATAAACCCAGGTGAGCAGGTGCTAAATGGCAGGTCCTTTGCGGGCTTCTGTTTCCCAGAATTCCAGATCTTTAATATCACTGATACAATGATGCCTGTCTGAATTTGCAGAGGCCGAAGCTGTGCATCAGTTACCATTCACCTTGACTATATTTCTGTTCAGTGCAGGAAATATGAGAGAAAGAGGGTTGCATTACAAATATTAATGCAAATTAAATGATCAGAAAAGAATTTTAGTATCAGTTATACCTTTCTTAAGTCAAAAAAGAACTGAAACACCGGAAGTCCCACTTCATATGGAAGATGAGATGGGACTCAGCCTCTACCATCTGACTTAGCTAGAGTAAAGGTTATATAAGGTGATGGTTAACTGAACAAATCACCATGTAAGCCCAAGAGAGAATAGTTCAACAGATAGACAGAAGACATGATTTTTTACTTCAAATGCCTGTTTAATTTACTGAGGGAAAAACTGTATTTTGGTGCGGACAAAATTTATTCCCTTAGTGCTGCTTGGAAGAGTATTACACTCCTTGTTTAGAAATGGCAGGATTTGTAATGCTCTGACTCTGATAAAGGGAGGATGTGGAGAAGCAGCTAATGAAACAAAATACTTGGTTAAAATTGATTGTATCAAGAAGAGTGAAAATCTCTCAGGTTTTATTTAGCTAGCTACATTAAGAAAGACCTATATTTCTTTAACACTATATTGCATGTGCATGAATACTGAACTATCCTTGGATTCAGAAATTACCTAAGCACCGGTCATCAGCACAGTAGTTCAGCTGACAGAACACTTTTGTCACGCACTAATACAAAGAAGGGGGTAAAATATACCCCAAATCTCAAACAATAAAACCAGGAAGAATTAAATAATGGAGACGGACAACCACCAATTGAAAAACCTGCACAGTTAAAACAGCTATTAGGATGAAGTCTAAAAAGGATTAATCTGATGTTTCAAATGCATAATGTATCAAACTTTCTGGCATGATACTCCACTAATTAAGTCAAAAGGTCATTAGAAGTAAGTGCTAGTTTACAATCAGTCAACACCCTCATATGCCACACATTATACATTTGGAATAAGACACCTTCATCCATGTTTCAAAAAAACAGCAGTGAAGACAACATATAAACACTTCACAAAGTGCTTGTGAGAATGTTTTTTGAAATTTCTTTGTGGAAATCCTACTCTGTGTAACTTAATTTGGGTATGTTACATATATACCAATACAGAGTGACAGGCAAGGTCTAGGTCAACTTGATACACAAAAACTCCTTCCTTGTCATTTGTAGTTGTTAAAATCTCAGACTCGAGTTGTAATATTTGCATTTAAGGCTTTTGTTTCCCCAAGTTATTCCAAAACTGAATTTTGATGCCCACCTTCTATTCAATAATAAAAAAATTCTGGGCAATAAGGAAAAAAAAAATGCTTACTGTGCATAATGCCAAAATGCTAAGGATGCACAATCTACATTAATTCCTGCTTTATGAGAATTTGTCCTAACAGGAATGAATTCTAAGAGAACTTCAATCAAAACTGAATGAAACCTCATACATATTTGCTAGCAAACATAGCCTCGTGCCAATTATGGCATAGTGCTCCTTCTATTTTAATCCTTTCTTAATGGGCAAGCTTATCTTCCCATTATTCAGGAAACTATTTTGTTCACGCTTCAGCAATTGCATGACAACTGATTAACAAATTGGTGAACTACTCTTTGACAGTTCTCTTAGAGTAGCATAAACAGGGTTCTCAACACAGAAGATGCCAGCACCCTAATCTCTGTCTTAACTAGATTAAAGGCCATATATGGTGAACAGCAGCTAATAATCTAACACAGTTGATGAATACCTCTTTTTTTTCATCATAGGCCTCAAACATAACATCCACCAAGACATATGTGATGACACCACTTTCTATCAGTCTGAGGTAGCTTAAGAGTGTGTTTCCTATGCTCGTTAGATCAATGGTTACTATGTAATCTTGCCTACAAAAAGTATCGAATACTGGAACTGGGGATGTGACTCCTCCAGCAGGTCAGCACATGGCACTGCTGTATACAAAATATACAGGGTGATTTCACCTGATTTCCAGATGGAGCGCTACAAACCACCATGTGCAGTCATTAGCCTCTCTACAAGAGAGGCCCAAGACTGAGCTAGCATAAATACCGAATTACTTACCACCTCTAGAGAGGGTGGTCGCTCCAGGCCAGGGTTGAGCTCATGGGTAAGGCTGTGCAAGGAAGCTGTCTGTACAATGCCTGGCCTGCGGATATACAGAGGACTTCAGTCTCCTGTATTGTCAATCTCAGTCAGCATGAGCTCTAATATTCACCAAAAACGTAAGGGTCAAATTTTGCCCTCAGATGCCTATCCGCAGCTCCCATATATGCATTCAGCCAAAGAGGATCTGGCCCCAAGAATGAATGAAGCAGCAAGTCCACCGAAGCAGAGGAGGACTGTCATGCACTGAAAGTTTGTAACATTTGCTTCAAAACTCACCACAAATAAGCTTCTCATTTGAAATTCTTAAATCAAGTAACTCTACTTTGTAACTCTATATGGTGAAAATTCATAATCTCAAGCCAGATTTTTCATTACATTAATATTTTAAAACCAAGAATTAAATAAGAATTAAATGAATGCAAGACACTTTATGACATCACTTTAACCCTAGAAGGTGCAGTGAATATACTTCAAATGCATAACCCTGTTAAGTGCATATATCTTTGTAAGTTTTGTGCAGCCTACCACCTGTTTTTTTAGAAGGCTTTCATGAGACTAATAGCCTCAGTTTTAGCCTACTCCTGTTTCGGATCCTGGGCAAGTACAAGTCCTGCATTACCAGATTTCCAAACCTCCACAGTATGCAAAAAATCTCAACATATCTCCTTCAGCTACTACTTGGTACATTTTCTTGGATTTGTACTTTAAACTCACTGCAGAGTAGATGAGAGTTGATCCCCAATAATGATGTCTTTGAAGAAGACTCAGAATAAACGTATACATAAGTAAATGCGCGCATCCACATCCATTTCCAAGGTCGCCATTTATGAGGACTGTTTGTTTATATGGTTGAGAGCAAAACAATAACCTCCTTGTTTTCATCGAGAGCTCCTTAAGCACAAGCACAGAATAATTTACCTGACAGATTAATGCATAGGAAGGGACTGAAGACTTGCAGTTAAGTAATTTATTTTTAGCTGAATTATACTGCATATAAAACAGACATATAAAAATATAGCCATTCTCCTCACCCATATTTTCTGGGTATGTTACTTATCAGCTAGCTGTAAGGTATATATATTAGAATAAGGAATTCTGCCTTTCTTCACAACTTTTTCTGCCCTTTGGTGGAATACATATGCAAATGTATACACACACATACACACAATGTATATTCATTTATATGACACTCTAGGCAAGGACTGGAACTGCTCTAAAGTGGAAAACCCACCAGAACTTTTAAAACGAAGCCTTCTCAGACCAGACACCCAATAGTCTGAGTGCCACAGCACAGCCTAACACAAATTCCATTTGTAAGAGAAGGCCAAATCAAAAGATATTACTTACATGTATGCGTCTTCTTGGTTACAGAAATACCTGTAGGGAACAAAGGATACTAATGTTAGCAAAGCGACCAGAGAGTCTTTTGACATGTATATTATCATTAAACTATTTTACTTAAGACAGACAGCGACCGCTATAAAAAAGGAATGAAAACTTCAACGATTTCTACATTAGAGGTGGAAACATCTCCCTTCCTTAAAACACAGAAGCATAGGTTAAGGTTGGAAAAGACCTCCAAGATCATCAAGTCCAACCTTCTACCCAACACATCCATGACCACTAGACCATGTCCCGAAGTGCTTCATCCACTTGGTTTTTTTAACACCTCCAGGAATGGTGACTCCAACAATGATGGCAACTTCAGACTTCAATGGTATAATTTCTCCTTATACCTCATCAATAACAGTTTCAACATGTATTGCTCAGATCTTGTTGTTGGAACACATATGTATGTGCTGCTGTTTTAAAACTGAATCTGACGTAAGCTGAAGATACCAACACCACTATGGAAGCCCCCTTTTATTTTACCGTGGTTAAAGATCTTCCCACGCTTCTATTAACTAGCGCACATCAAACTACTCAGACAGAACAGACGAGAGCAGTACTACAATTCATTTGGTATGTTATTAAGTTCAAGTAGTTCCTTGACAGCAAGCTGAAGCTTATGCTCATTAAAACTAACAGAACAGCTCTTTCAATACGAGTATTACTTGCCATAATTTCAAGCCAGATGCAAATATCTCCAAGCTGTTAAATATATACTTTCTGAAGTAATAAAGATGTTTTTATGCTAGACAGGCATGTGGTGACAAACACCAATGATGGTCCGGTGCCAGTGAAATTTGAGAGGCATTTTAAATAAAGCAACAGAGTGAACAGAACGAGGCAATATTCATAATACCAAATAAAGATAAAATTAACTCTGTTAAATGTCATTGGAATTCATGCTTGAATACAAACAATATTTTCTCCACTTTAGTAGATAACTGGTGCTGTACTCAGACCCCTCAGTATTTAAGCTTCACTCTCCTTGGGGGGAATTTTATGAGATGTGAAAGAGGTTACTGGAAGCAGTACAAATATTTCAAACATTTCATTTATGATTAAGGCCTGTAATGAAATTTTGGAATTGGAATTATTTGGCTTACTATTCATGAAAGACAGAGAGACCTGAACCTCCTTAGCTACATTCCTTATTCCTTTAATCACACCTTCCAAAAACAAATTACTACAGAAAAAAAATAGGCTTTTATTTCAGGATTCTTTGTTGCAGAACATCTCAGGGAGGCAGCAGGCTGTAATAATTCGGAAAAATACAGATACCTTATCTGCAAATTTAGAGCTAACTTCCAAAGCCCACAGATGTCAAATGATTCACTTTTTTGGTAAATACATAAATTCATAATGCCAACCACAAATATATAGCTATCCATTTTGATTTAAACATCACGAGGACTTTTTTTAATTGCACATGTGTTGCTATTGGCCTTTTGCTTTTAATCACCCAAGTTCTACAAGTGTGAGCACTGGAACCCTTCTTTTCCATGAAAACAAAAGCTGAGAGTCTCCAGGCTTTGGGAAGAGAAGTTCTCAACAGTTTCTTTGAGTACTTTTGCACTGGTAAGCAATTTACACTGATAAGCCATTTACAAAAATCAGGATACTAGAACTTGATTGCGTTCATGTACTTTAAATTGAAAGGTCCCAGCCAAGTCTGCACATTCCTCATGCTAGGAATTCAGGTTGTAGCCGCAAACTGTAGAGCCAGGATCAGCAATATGAACAAAAGGAAAACAAACACAAGAAAAAATAAAACCTTTCACTTACGTAAGTAGCTACTACAGGAGGCAAATGCATCCTTTAAATTCATATTTAGTAAGAGCCAGCTTTCTCAAATTTTCGTTCCAGTCATTACCGGCTGGCTCAGAGCAGGTGGACAAGGCAGGACAGCCAAGTGTGTGAAGGAGGTGAACATTATTATACAAACAACAGATTAGGGCAAGAAGAGGGACAGAGCGAGAAGCAGCAGAGATATCTAAAGCACCTACATCAAATTACACGAACAGTATCTTCTGCAGCGGTTGGTACAAGTGCAAAACCAACTCTCTCCAGGTTTTTCTGAAGGTCTGCTTTACCCTTTGAATTTGAAATTACAGCTGTCATTAGGACATTTGTTCTTCCACCAAGCAAGTGCATTTTTGCTGCTGTTTGACTTCTTGAGTAACCACAGCACATACAGCTCCTGACCGTCTTCATCATCACCAGCTGTCTTAGCATTTCCTTGTCAGAAGTACTTGCCCTCCCCTTGCCTATCCAGCTAGCTCATCTTTAAGGATGCTTTATGGAATGAGAAATGCAGATAAAAAAAATCTTAAATCTGAACACCATTTGCAAAACTTCCTCTCTGAAAACTAGTGCTAATAAATGGATACATCAGTGCTCTTTCAGCATTATGGGAGCCATATGTGTACTTTTCTCAGAAAATAATGCTTTCTGTAAAATCACTTTGAACAGAAAGTGCTTATGCTGTCACTTTTGATTACTCACAGACGCTTCACAATAGGATTTGCCACAGCACAAAACAGACTTAGCTGTATTTGCTGACTGAGGGCCTGCTTTGCCCTGATACATCAAGCAGTGATGGAAATATTAGTGCTTTTTTTTTACCTTTTTTTTTTTTTTTCACTTTTCTAATGAGATGAGTGATGAGGGTTTTTTTCCTTCAATCAGATGTTTCCATAATAATTACTGATTGCGATCTGGTAACGCCCTTTAGCTGTTTTATGCAGATATTGTTAGATAACCTTTTAAAACAACAGCTTAGAAGTAGGCTTTTTTGCATCTTCTTCATAATTGCACTGGTAGTTGCAGTGAAACCAAAGTATTTTGCTTTGAACTGTGGTTTTACAATGACTAACTGCAATCTGATGGAACAAGGATAGATGTTGCCAGTGAGTTCAACAGTAAATTAAACAGGAATCTTTACTTACAACATAAAACAAGTTGTGGATTTTTGAGAAACCTTCCCTTTCACACAGAAAAAATAAGCAAAAAATGTACCAGCATATCCAAATAGTTACTTAGGTTTAACTAGCACTTTAAACATAACTATTAAGTATGCAGTACATTCCTACACCATTGTGATCAGTTTTAGTTTTAATGCAGGAAGCCAATGACTCTACTATTCAGAACATTCAAGAAGTGTAACAATCTTCTAGAAATGAGTGTACTATCGGGGGAAAAAAACTAAACCTCAATCTGAAAACTACTAAATGTAAAAAAAGGGAGTTACAAGTTCTTTGGCTTTCATTGGGCCAGTGCTAACTGCCGCTTGCACCTATGTTTGAGTGCCTTTCCTATGAGTTGTATCCTAGAAGTCTTATGCAGACAACTCATCAGTTCTTTTGAAGTCAACAGGATCTCTTGAGAAACTAATTCTAAAAGTCCAACATACAACAGTAATTTTTCTCACAGCCTTGATTAAATGGGATTGATTGTTTGTAATTATTTCTGGGACTGGACCATCAGTTTAAGTAAATTTCAGTAGACGCTATATAATAAAACCTAAACTAAATACACTACCGAAAGGTAAAGATTTATTTATTTCTAATAAGGGGAGCAGAAATAACCTACTGATTCCTTTCAAAACGTTACTTAATGTAAAATCCCATTTTTTAATGGGCTCTATTTCAAAACGTGATAGACTAGAATAACATGTGACCACTTGCCACTATTACCACTATTCTAACAGCCAGATTTCCATTCGTAATTAACAAATAAAAAAAATAAAGAGGAAGAAACGACCCTAGCATCAGTGTTGCTAATACAGAAAGACTTCCTGAGTTAACCAACTAGACTTCAAAGTAAAGCAAAGGAAATGTCATGAAAATACCACAATATATCACTGCCATGGTTATCAGTGAGTGAAAGTTTCAGTATTACAGTTATCACAGAATTTATCACTTCAGCAGTGCAATCTGACATTCTGGATCAACACCAAATCTTAAACAAATTAACTTCTTAGGCTTTTCATTGTTGCTACGCATTGTTCTTTGCAACAACAATCAATTTTTTTTAAAATGAAAAGAATTGATACACCATTCCCCTTCCCCCTCCCACTAACAGTATGTAATTTGTCATGATGGGTGGTATTTACAAAAATAGCTTTCTGGATGCAATGAACTTTGAAAAGAGTATCTACCAACAGGGACAGGAGGTTCTTTTGGAAGCAGTTAGCCTGACTGACCTTCACTAGCCCTGCTTCAAATAGCGATAACAAAGATGTCTTCAAGTACAAAACGAGATTCAGATATTTTGTACACCATTAGCTTTTTCTCAAAGTTGCCCAATCAAATAAAGAAGCATAATGAAACACTGCTCACTCTGTGAACCCAGATCCCTGCTGCTGTTACACAGTTGTCAACTTCCCATATTTCAAGGGGAAAACATACTTTGATGTACAGAAAGATAAGTAAAAAGTCCCCCATCTGGCAGAATACATTACTCTGCAAAATATCAAAAGGGGGATATTTTTGAGTGCAATTTTCTTAAAGCTCCAAGAAAACTCTTCCTCAGAAGTTTGCATGGATAAACACATACATCACTGGCAAAACTCATAACTAATCTCCAGGACTTGTTAAGCACCACTGCCTTTCCTTTCCTATGTTTTTGTGGTTTTTCTTTTAGCAAAATGAAGTGATTAACCTGGGTCTGCTGCCAGTGTATCTATATAGATGGTATACGTATATGATGTTTTGCTTGTGAGGGTGTGTATATCAGTATATACACATTTTTTAACTTTCTTCTACCCTCCTCTCAAGCCAGCATTCTGGCTCTAGCATGTTTTGGAACTTAGTAATTTATGACGGATTAGAAATCTTAGGGGGAAAATGTTAAAATTTTAAACTCTAAGCCTCCTGCCTGACATACTGTGTAAAATCAGAAAGAAATATTATAAGCTTGGATCCCATTGTGTCTCATCCTGTCACTCCACTTCTTTTTTTACTCTGTCACTACACAACGCTAGCAATTAAGGTGGAAAATTATATGTAATGCTTGGACACTTGCAGAGAATCTACCAAAGCAGAACTGTAGATTTGAGTGTATTGAGAAAGGAGTTCATTCTTCTAGAAGCTTTAATAATGGTTTATATTAGACCCTGTAAGAATCTCTGGCTTGAAGGAATTTTGTGATCACTGTAGGCCATTGTTTATGGTGGCCAAGGTAAACATAATATACACAGAGTACTGTAAATACAACATAAGTGAATTTATCCAAACAAAATGATTTTGCAAAAGTGTCCTTGTCTAGGACATTATTGCTGCTAATGAAGATCAGCACACATTACTTGAAGCGTATAAAGTAATTTTGTATTTTGTTTCAAAAATTTTTAATGGACTCTACTGCTTACAGTTAACTCAGAGAAGTAAATTATGTGCTAGGGTAACAAGGATAAAGGACAACATCCACTGGGCATGTAAGAACTAGGAAACTTTCCATAATTCTGAAGAAAAAAAAAAATTTTAAATTTAACTTCAAATATGATGACCATAATTTTTTAATATCATATTCCTGTTTTTCCCAGCCTTGTTCACAGCTTTTACTGAAAAGGAAAGAGCTCACCATGCAAACCCAAGTTTTTTTCAGCAGGACTAGATCATTCCTTTGTTCTTAAATCTGTAGACATATACCAAAGACTGAGGAACCAAGACTGACCCAAATGCTTCAGTACTGTAAAAAAACCAAACAGCCTTGCTCTCCTAAGATTCACAATTGTTTCTTAAGACTAATTTCTGTCAGAGCACTATTCAGAGTTTTATTTTTGAGGTGTTGCTTTTGTCTTACTTCTGGAATCATATGGTTATATCAGAATTAGCTACAGAAAATTTTCAACAACAGAATTGTTTTACTTTCTCCTCAAATACTGATGCAGGATACTTGAGACCAACAGATTAAAATCCCAAGGATTTAAAAAAAAAAGATGTTTTGAGTTTATTTTTGGGAGACAGATGACCTTTTTAGCCCTTGCAATTCAGACTGGCTTCCTTATTCCAAGAGTGATTTGCTGCATCATCTAGGCATTTTGACTTCATTTTTCAGCAGCTGAGAGCACCCATTACCCAATACTCCTTAAAATGATAGTAACACCTGTGAAAGCATTAATACAAATGACTGTAATTCTTTTGAAGTTACAGAATATTCATGAGAGAAAACACCACTATCATGAGTTATTTGTCATCTGTACAGTTCTCAGTTAATTCCCTGTTCTTTCTAGATTCTTCCCAAATCAAAGGTTCTTAACAGATTTCAAACCTCTGATACCAAAACTGCTCTAAGAGAAACAAGAATTTAAGAAACTAATGCAAGATCCAAGTGTCCCTGTTTAAGGCTGAGATAACAATACTACTGTTATTATAGACACACTTACTGTTAGCCCCAAATTAAAATACTAACTTCTCACTTGTGACTAATACTGAACAAACCATTTTCCCCTACTATCATTCTGAACAATTGACAACATCTAACTCCTTGTTTCCAATCTTCCTACAAACAACCTGTTCCTAGCTGTATGGAAACCTTAGATTGATACTCATTTGATGCTGGGCTCAACAGTCATCTTTTAGGTGCGGATCTCTTACACTCAAATAGTCACTAGGTGCTGGCATGATATGTAACTGCTGGCATAGAGTACTAACTTTTTTTTTTCTCTGATGTGAGATTAAATACTCAATAAATCTGGGAAAATTACAAACAAACCCCTTAATTGTAAAGATGATGATCTCTAACCACTTTTTCATTCTTGTACAACCTCACTGAACGTCCCTCTGAGCTTTAACATTTCTTTTCTTCTCCGAAATAAACAGTCCATTAGATTAGGAGAAATGAAATGAAGAATCTTCATTAAATAGCCATTATGTTCTTAGGTGACACATGTTGCCACAGAACATAAGGCAAAAGAGCAAGCTAAATATCCATCTCACGTTGGTACTGTATTTCACACATGAAAAGTCAAAGATAGTTCAGAAGTGTATGTAAGAGTATATTTCCAGCAGGAGCCTTTCTGGGAAAACCGTGAATGAGATTTGCTTTAATAACTGTTAGTTACACAACTGACCAAGCAAATCACAAAGTAAGGATTTCAAAATAGTCTTGCAGAGTAACACAGTTACATTGGTAGAATCGAGCTGAACACACAAAGTCGCATAGATCCAAGCAAGCCCCTGCAGTTCTTGAAATAGACTATACAGTGTAAGGAAAACCAATGTTTCTTAAAAACTGCCACAGACTTTCTGACTATTGTGTATTTACTTAAACTATGATCCTTAACTGCAAGTCACCGTCCTACATAGTTTTAGCAGTGACAGGAGAACATTGCCAGACACCACCACCGTAAGCACCATACTTTTTCCCCCTGTTGTTCAAAGAACAGAGTCTCCTTCAGCTTAAAGGCTCTGTCCTACCAGCACACTAACAGGAAGACTTTGTTTAACTTGTACTAGATGTGCAGGCAAGAAGGTCTGCAATGTGTGTAGTTTCCTGAAGTGAATCAATCCTCCCTACCATTTGACCCATTGACTATAGTGCTACTTTCTTTCTCCTTGGTGTGATCTTGGACAAAGGAAATACCCCAGCAGATGTGAACCATTAAACAAGTAGCATCATTTTTGCAAACTCCCTGCTGACTGATATTAGGAAGAGTCAAACAGCACCATTTGTAGAAGCAGCCAGTTTGGCGTGTGCATGCACACACATATATGTGTGCTGAACACCCCACAGTCCACACTATCCTAGAGGTAGTAGTACAGCTTTCATATCCAGCTTGAAGCACAATATTACATTCTACTTGGCTGCTCTCCCAGACCTATCATATCAGGCATCTCATCCCAAGAATACTTTTCAAGTAATTTCAAAGTAACATTTTACTTAAACATGGCACTCTCCATTCTTATACGAGCCTTTCAGACTGCCTTATTCAAGATTACTGACAACATTTAAAATCACGAGCCAGGCCTCAAAGAGTTCACAGTATTTTCATAAAATCCAGAAAATTATCAAACTACAAATACAAATTGAGGGTGGGAGCTATCTTCCTGTACTTTAACTGAGGCCAACCATTTTCAGTCATTTCTCCAGCTGCCTGGTAACCTAACTGTCCTTAGAGCAAAACTGAAATTCTCACACAGGCGCCCAGGGGCTGATATTGGCTGAGATAGCAACCACAAGGCTGCAGCAGTCCTGATTACACCAGTTCTCACCTAGAGGCAGTCCTTCAAGATGGAAGATAAAAGAAGCCTCAATGCCCCAGTTCTGTGCCTTCAGGTAGATAGAACTACGATGTGAATATTTTCACACAGGCTGCCAAAGCTCTTCCACTTATGTAAACCCAAACAAAATCAAACCAACACAAATGACTATCAAATGTGTAGCTGTAGTCCTTGTTACCTACATTTTGTGCAATAGGAATGAATTATGAAAGAACAGTGCAAAGCTGAATACATTGGATTATGATTTAAAATGATCTGATATTCTTATGTCAGGGAAGAGAAAATAATGGGTTTCTATTTAGAACACATTTTAAGACACAGTTGTTGATTATTTTTCTTCTTATTTTACCCTATAATACTTTCCAATAAACCCTGTTGTATTTAAGAACATAGTAATTTTTCTTCTATGCTCTCATAGATACTACAGGAGACAACCAATGAAACCATCTCACTATTTCACTCATGAGTTGTTGTCTGCAAAAGAGAATATAATATCAAAACTCTGGAAGCTGTATACATTCATAAAATAAAACAAAACAAACCCTGCAGAAGAAATGCATGCATTCAGTTTTCTGAAATCACATGCAGTGAATGTTGGTGCTGCAGTGGGCTACCTGCTTTTACATAAAGTGTTTGCATCTACAATATTAGTCGTTTAAGATTCCGGCCTCCAGCATGCAGTAATACAAGTAATAAATACTTACCAATCACAGAACCTAGTCTTGTTGAACTTCAAGCAGTTCATAGAATGTGGTACAGTGCATTGATACAGCAGAAGCTATTTGAAATAGCATTAGTATGCCACATAAGATACTCTAAATTTTACAGAAAGCAAGTACATTCTGGAAAACAGTCTCCTGCACTAGCTACACAATTCTCACCCAGCTGCCCTTTCTGAAGTTTATGTTCTAGTCTAATTAAACTATTAAAAGTCATTACTCACAGACGTCTGTACACAGCCTGGCAGTATCTTTGTCCACTTCTGTCTCATACAATTATGCAGAATTTATTTGTACTTCTTTCACAGAAGTATCAGTAGTTTCAATGTCAATTCTTTCCATCATCCAGATTTCCACTTAGCATAAATATTTGCATTAAAACTCATTTAATATTACATCACTGGAGATGGGAGTGCCTTGTTAGCATCAGGTAGGCTTTGTGTGTCAGTGTGACACCAAACCCAAAGGATTTTTCAGGGGAAAGGAAAGAAAAGATACAGAGTCTTGTTCTGAAGTGTACTTTCACAGGAATACACAGGTCTAAATGACTGCATGTATGTATGTACCTCCTTTAAAATAAAAATAAAACCTAAAAATAAAAGGACAGAACCATTATGGACTTCAGGAACTTCAGATAATCCCTATCTATGCATCTCTCCTCTTTTATGTAAGAGCTTTAGTCAAAGCTGGCATCCAAAATACCGGGCTAGTAGGGATGCTGCAACATGCCCCACTGGTTAGTTACATGCAAGTACTTTCCCTCCTTTTGGTCTTAGTCAAATATGTTCACTTCTCTTGAAATAAAGAGATCATCAAGACTGCTATCGTTTGAAAAATTCAAACACTCACTGACAATTCAAATGTCAGCCTCAACTGCCTGGTTCTCAGGAATACCCATGGAAAGAGAATGTTCACAGATGAGTTCTTTCAAATAAGCAAAATTTACCTAATCAAAAGGTATATATAACAATTCTTCTAACACCTTTTTATGAGACATTAAATTTGTACACTTATCAGTAAAAGAGGTAACCACCATTCATGCCTTCAAAGCAGAGTAATTCCTTTGCATGGCCAAATAAAAAGGCTACTTGGTTTTGCCCCTTGAAGCCAGTGGCCATTGTACATGGCAGGTAATTTCTGGCAAGTGGAAGTCCTCATGGAAACCCAGTACTAGAGCATTAAGTATGCTTTTAATCCATGTCAAAACAAAATTTCACATTCACAGAGATTTAACTGCTGGATGAAGTGAGGACAATTGACAAGTTAGTAACACTAAGATGCCAGTGCCAATGAGAAGAGCACCTTGCTACTGAGTTCTGCCTGTACCACATTCTAATGCCTTTAAGCAGTGCTACTGTCACACTACAAATACCGCCCGGTCAACACTGTGATGATAGCTACTTCTAATAAAGAGCAGATGCATCCATGGACTATTCAGATGTACAACTCTGATGGCAGTGGAAAGGAACTAGTCAGGTTGCAACAGTAGGATGAAAAAGGATACACGAAAGTTACAAAGTAATTGGAACTTGCTATACATTTTATCTGAAAGATGGCATTTTGACTAGCACTATCCCCTCTGATACAACACAGATATGGCTTCTCTGCTGAGCTGGAAGAAACACCATGGAGGAAGGACACTATCAAGTGATTTATCAACCCCATTTGCTCTGACATACGAGTCACTCTGGGAGATCTCTGATCCAAATATAGCCGCAATAAAGTCTCGTCTAACTTTTGAGAACAAGCAGGAATATCATACAAGGTGATATGCTTGCAAGCTACAAGCACTTTTTTTTTTTTTGGCAATTCCTTCTCTAATTTACAATCAGCCTGAGCGACTGTACCTTACTGAGTAACTGCTGTGACTGATGATAGGGTTCTGAGGTTTGCAAAGATGTGAAGAATTTATAAAAAAAGATAATTATATTCAGGCAAACCCCAAAATGCTAAAATCTACCCCACGCCACAAAGCAGGCAACTACCGTGGACACTAAGTGATTTCCTTTGTGTTACTGGGTCGGCTTTTTTGCAGTACTTGACATCATCAAGTTAGTGCTTATATATTCTCAAAAACTAAACACTGTCTGCAGTTTATGGACAAAGAAACAGAAACTAAGTAGTTAAGTAACTACAAATCATGCATTTATAAACTGGGTTGCCTGGCTCATAGCAGCAATCAATTCAAAAACTCTCCAAGCAAGGATTTTCTCACTGCATTTTTCACAATCAATTCATTACTTCATCAAGATGACTGAGATAGCACAAGATAAGCAGTATAATGTGTCTGAGGACCAGAATTTTAATGCTGCATCTCATACTGCTACCCATATATTTTAGAAGTGAAATTTGGGCCTCCATTCTTGAAGTAGTTAATGTAATAATGTGCTACCATCGTATCATTACATGTACACATGCTAAGATCTCATCATGAATGTATGGAAAATAAATGTTTCCTAAAAGTTTTTCAAATCGTCCTGCAGTATTGAATAGATAATTTCACAGACTACAGATAATTCAGTGTTGTAGATTTTGGCAGGATTTAAAATGTCTCATAAGGTAGTCATTTCTCTGCCATGCAACCCCTTTCAAAACCATCAAGGTAGTTTATTAGGCTCACTCGGTTCCTTGGTTCACCCCAATGACTTCCCTCTGCTTAACACCTTGGATGTGTTTGGCCCACTGTGCATCAAATGAACCCAACTTTGGATATCAGGTTCTAACTATATTAAAGATAAATTTAAGTTTAATTGAAAGGTCATCAATATTTTTAATAAGGAGTATACTTTCTTTGCTCAGCTGTTCTACGAAGTATTTTATAAAGGTAGTATTTTTGATCCAGAAAAATTGATTCCTTACATATTACTTCACCTAACCCAACTGAATGCTTTAGCTGCAATGTGCATGTACATCTGCCTTTCAGTATTTTTCTGAGATTGACTGTTGCAAAAAATACACTTTTTTCCATCAGTCTCCTATCACGGTAACTTTTTTTTTTATTTCAAGATATATGGAGGTTGAATCTCAACTTTTCATTGCTTTGCTCTCCTGAGGGAAAGAAATAAGATTCTATTATGTCGTCTTCATCAGCTTCGATGAAGGAGGGGAAAATCAGGAGAGGGAAGGACTAGAAGTCCATGCAAAATTTGAGACTTGAATATAGCACAAGTAGCAGTTCAACACTTCAGACTCCTTCAGTGCTGAGACCCCTAGAGAGCTGAGTTTAAATCACTAAACTTATTTCAGGAAAGGGGAGAACACTCTGGAGAAAAGTCTGTCGACTCCAACAAAATTAATAAACTGGTTGCTCCTGATGTGAACTACATTTCTTGACAGGAGTTTGACAGTTTTCTAATTCCCTCTTAGCTAGCTTGTGAATGTTGCACTTGTTGCTCCTTTTTAGCAGTTATTTAATACTACACCACAGTAGAAGTGATAAAAAATTGCTAAGTTTCACTCACCTTGCACTTCCAGTGCCAGTTATAAGTGATAAACTATGACCTTCCTCAATGTCTGTCAAAAAGGGCAGCCTGTTCTTTCCTCATTTAAAATGTTCATGTACAGGGGAAAAAAAAAAGTGTAATCCCTATTAGGCAATTTAACAAAAAAGAAATCAGAATTAATAAATTGAAACAGATCTCACATAAGTAGATGGGCTGGTTGTCTTGTCTCATGCTACAAAACAGAATTAGTGAAATTTATTTTTCATCTAACTGCATTCATCTAGCATAATTACACCCTGAATTTGGTTGAACACTCACTTTTCAGAGTTCTTCTTTTCTCCTTCTTATTAAGGACCATGGCTGTTTCTGCTTCCCTATGTTTAGGATGCCAGCTGTTATGCAGTGCTCACTGCACTGCTGTGAGGGTTGGTGATGCACAGTAAGTTAAAATCTCAGCAGATCCCTGTACTCAGAGACTAGTGGAAAAGCCTAATTCCTTTACAGACATGATCACATTCCAGAATTCCATGACAGCTCCTATTGTGTGTTTTAAGAAATAGAATAAGGTGTTAATAACCCCTTGACCTCAAGTATATTTTAGAATTTCTGTAATAAAATTGCTTATAAGATACCTAAATTACACTAAATAAAGTGATAAAAAAAAAAAAATAGAATGGAGTCAAATTGCTTTTTATAACATGGACTAAAAAGTGGTATTTACCGTTTCAGGAAGGTAAGTCAAAAAGGACATGCTCAATCAATGACACAAAAGCAATATAGTTACTTTGCAGCACAAAGGCCCTTTTTATTATTGTAAGATAAGGTTTTGTTTGCTTTAACTATTCAATTAGTGAACACAGATACCACTCACTGTATTTCTCACTTATGTTAGGGCTCTGGCATGCCTGTAATTGTATGGCCAAGTTAATGTGTTTCCCATGATCCTGGACCTGGGAGCACCATTCCATTAAGTAGGAAAGAACTTCCACTAGGAGGTCAGAAGTTTCCCTCAAAAGCTTACTCAAAAATAAGAAAATACCTGCTGTGGATAAAGGAGGGTAGTAAAGATCATGTTAAGAAAAGCCCTAAAATACTGCATAGGTAAATGTACTGCATACAAATGCTATGATCACACCACAGCTATAACGACCCAAGAAGTACAGTTGAGACTCAGTACTTGTTACTCCAGTTTTCTGGCAGCTCTGTTAATAGGCAAATGTGTGTTCCTGTTTACAGTGTATGACAGTAAATCTGCATTGCATCTACCATTACAAAACCTCCTACTACAAAGCATGTGGGCTTCACCCATAGATTTGTGAAATGGGATTTGCAAAGTAGGCTACTGCCCGCCAACTCCCACATCAACATGGCCAGGTTAGTCTTGTCCATTTGTTCTTTCAGATCTGAAAGGTTTCTTGTTTATTATATGTTAAGTATATACATACAGATACATTAATATATATACATCTGAAATGCAGCACAGTACTTCAAACAAGTATTTACCACTCTCAATATGTACATCAACAGCACAGAAAAAAAGAAAGTTAATTTTAGATATAAGCTCCAAGCAAAAACCTGGCTTCCAATACAAGTTTCAGACTGAATTTAGCCTTTTTTTCCCCCCCTCTGTGCACTGAACTCACGGAAGCTATCAGTGTCATGTATCTCTCTTCATACACACAGGCCTGTGGGAAGAGAACTGTTTCTATGTCTTCAGTGAGCTGGTATGATTGACAAAGCATGGCTGAACCTGCCAGACTGAAGTTACGTGGTTAAGATTTCAACAGTATGCACTAAGACTTGAGGGACCTGCGCACATTCTGGTTTTACCATCAATCCTTCAATGTCTGTGCAAAATTCATGTAATATCTATGTATTACAGTCTCCTATCAACAAAATAGGTAAGTTCAGCAGTTTCTTCCTCTCTTTGCCTAGTCACCTCGCATAATAATCTTTTTATGATGGGCCCCGATTCTTGATATATTTGGATCAACTTTATTCATTGGTGCTTCTTAACTATTACAAATATCTCTAGAGGTCAAGATCACCAAGGATCACCACAATGAAAAGATATAATTTTTGGAACAGAGAGAAATTTGGTTAAATGATTTTTCAGTCTATTCTGTACTTTATATCGCCATCCACAACACCTACCAGGAACTGTAATGATCTCTAACCACCAAAATTTGTTCCTTAAACTTTCTGCTCCCTAAAGACAATGGTTCCCTCAGGAATACAGCAAGAGCTTTTACAAATGCTTGGAAGCAATAGAAAGCTGTGTAGCTGTAAAAAAAATAAAAATTAATTAAATAAATAAAAAATCAACCAACCAACCAAACCAAACCAATATATCGCATGAAAATATTCACATAATCCCACATTAGTTATTCTCAGGGCTCCAGGAAAATTAAACAAGGGTGGGAAGAAATGCATAACCTGACTCCTTTACATACACAGCTCAAATTTACAGCATTAGCAATTGAAGCTCAAGACAAGAAAATTGAGCACTGGGCTGTAAATTCATTCTAATGACATCACTGCCAGGATTATCCTTTTGGGGATAGCTTGTGTAGGGGGTTGGGAGGAGAACGCAAGGGATTGAGGAAGGGAGATTTGATTATGTTTGAGCTATTTCGATTTGAGGATGCTCTTAACTGACAAAATAGAAAGCATCTTATCTGAGAAGGGATTTCACTCAGCTGCTTTAAAAATCCTCCATACATACTGAAAGTCAGCACATTCCCTGGAGGATCAATTAATTGGCTTGACAAACTCTAGACATCCTCTATACCATCTTAAAAAAAAAAAAAAAAAAAAAAAAACATTTCCATATAAAAACTTTCTCTAGGCAAAAGCATGACATGCAAGGGTTTATCCTGGGGCAATTAAAAAAGAACTTTTTCTAAGTAAATTTAGTGTTTGCAAATGTTGCTGCATTGACAACACTCGATACCAAAGGGTTCTCTAATCCAACAAACCGTATCAGGGCAAATGTCTCTTCTGCCACTGCTCTTTATCTCACAGTAGGAGGAACTAGATCTAAAGCAGGGGTGTGGGAGGAAGTCTAGCTCTTCACTCTCATTCATAATGGAAACTTACTTTTAACTCACAAGCTCGCTCATTTAAAGAAAACTCTTATCCAAATATTTGAAATGCTTAAATGACTTCCCACATTTTAAGCAGTGAAGTATTGCTCTCTGCTGAAAGGGCCAAGATGACTGCCAACTATAGTCAACAAAAGCTTTGAATGGAGCTATTTGGTACACAGATGAAAAGACAGTAAGAAAAATGACATCTGCCTCAGAAGATTTCTCATACTCCCTGCATTAAACGTCTGAGTTTATCTTAGATACTGCCCAACAGTAGTCTATTCCAACAGAGCTGTTGTTCTTGATGATGCAGAATAATATTTGTAGAATTTCTGTATAAGATCATACTTTTTGCATTGAATTTATTAACATATTTGCACACCACACGTCTATATAATTATGCCTAGACAGCAGCAATACCCACGGGATTATTCCTAGAAAGACAAAATATAGAAAGAATGTCATTTAAGAAAAAAGCTTTCAGTTCGAAAAATCTGAAATTACAGACGATCATCCTTACAGGTGGACTTACGATCTTTCGCAGAACACAGAGAATTTAGCAACTAAACCACAGAAATCAGATTGGCTGAAAAGCAATCCTTAGCTGGAGATCCAGGGAAGGATTGCCAAACCACAGCCAGATCCTCACAGCAGGAGGCTCCGCTAGTAGCTCTCGGGTGGGTCATCAGCTGGGGCATCTGAGCACTGCTGATTCTCAGACTGGATCTGATCTCCACAGCATGGATCTGAGCCACACTCATCTGCATCAACTAAGCCAGAGCTGCTATGGCACTGCTGTGGCACATAAAGAAAGGAATTGCAACTTAGCCATCAAATTAAGGTGCCTAGAGTTCCTATAACCTTACATTTAAGGAATACAGTTTCATGCAGATAGAAAATGTGAATGTTACCTCTGTACATCAACTAATTTACAATAGTTGAAGATTCACTTTCCATTCTGTTATTTGTTTCTGAGAAAATGTAGGTTGCCAATATGGTGCATGCTTACTACAACCAGTCTAGCATTCTTCCCTCTTCTAAACTTGTTCGCTATCACATTTGGCACCAACTAATGAAATAGGTGAATGGTTTATTTTTTGAACTTCTCTGAAAGAGAACTTTACAGTTGAGGCATTCCAAGGTTCTGTGGGGCCACCACACACTCTACACACAAACAGAACTCCCATTAGCTTCAACATGACCAGTATGGGATGGAATACTGCACCTTGACCTTCTGGGCAAGGACTATGCAATTTGGCATGTGCCTTAAGCCAGACATCATACTCACTTTTGTGATAATACAGCCTGCCTGTTACAAACACTTCTGGGTAAATGTCTCCACTAGTTAATACATTTAATAAAGCGAACAAAAAAAATCTGTAGGATGAACTCTACTAAGAAGAAATTAATTACTTACGCTCACTAGAATTCTATCAAGGTTGTTGTATGCATTAAGAAATGATGGGATGTCTCCAAGCAGCTCTTGTGTTCTGCAGTCTTAAACATGCCAGTTTGAGACCTTAGAAATGACTCTTAAAAGACTTTAGTGTGGCTCTATTTCACCACAATGCAGAAAACTGGACAAGTTAGTGATCTTGTGATCCAAATATTTATGGTAACGCAAGCATCCCCAGGAAATTGTGCACCCAGCATTCCATCAGTCCTTAAACAGCTAACGTATTTTTGTTTTCTTTTTCTCTGAACCACATACATTAACAAATGAGAAACTCAGGAAAACTAATGCCTAAGACACTTCACATAAAAATAACGCATTACTTTGTAACATCAGTAGAACTGCATAAATGCAACCAAGAGTAGCACTTGCATCAAAAGACAAGAATAGGATACAGGAGAGAACGAAAGGAAGAAAAACCCAGTAATTTGGGGGAATTTTGAAAGCAAGAATCAACTAATGACTAATTAAAAACACCAGAGAAATTTTCCAAGCAGCTCCTGAGATGTTTCCATGAAGGAATTCAATGCTTTGGTGTCCACTTTCATTTGTGTGCACAGAAAACAGATATTTGCATATGCAGCTAAACACGTATGCGTGAATAGCTGGATATGTATTTTCCCATACAGATAGGTAATTTTGTCAATACATCTCAGGCAAGGATTTTGAATGTGGTCCTTGAGCCAGGCATTCAATCTCTGGTCCTCATCTGTCTTACAGGGATAACAAAAGGTGTTAATATATCCCAGAAAGCTCACAGAAATATATCCTGATATAGTCCTAACTAATATCATCACAGCATAACATTCTGATAGATGCTCAATGATAGTACTGGCCAGCTGGTTTAATAGGCAATTGCTATCCACTGTTTTGTTGAGTGGTTTTTATAATTATTCACTCCAACTCCTGGCAAATATGATGAAATGTGATTATATGGCAAAGTGGAGGTCAGAAAAAACCTCGAGAAACTGACAAGTTTATCTCATCCTAACCTGAATCACCATGCTCAGCAGGGGTCAGACAAGGAATTTGTAAATACGCGGAGAAAGCCTCTTTTGGATGCACTGAAAATGAGCAGCATTCATTACTAAAAATCATACACAAGTTGTATAAATATTTACTGAGCTGAAAGAACATGTTGACCAATGTTTTCCACAAACCAGTGGAAGGGAGTCTCTAATTAATGAAACCAAAGCTGTAGGGTTTCACTAGGCACTTAAGAGCAGTTCTGGAAGCTAAACACAAATGCCATAGTTCAAACACTAGAGTCTATTAAGTCCTAGAGCTCTCTTGCTCTCGGCTGAATGCTTGCAAACTGTGAAGAGGATTAAGGTGGATGGGATCACTGCCAAATTGAAGCTGTTAAATGGCTGCATTACAAAAAAGCTCCATAAGTCACTGTTGCTGAATATTTTTCCTACAAAATTCTCAGTCACTGGAAAGATAAATAGGGAGGGGAAAAGGTTAGGGTTTGGGGTTTTTTTAAGTTAAAGTGCATTTACTGCACTAACAATAGCAGAATCATAACTGAATAAAAATAAGCTGTGAAAAAACCCCAACAATTAATGACCAAGCCTATGTGCATTCCATTAAGTACAAACAGCTGTCATAAACATCTTAATTTAAAGAGCTGCTGCACAGGGAATTATAGCACTGTAAAAAGCTTCTTCCTTCTGCTGCTCCACAGAACCGGAACATATCAAGGCTTTAAATTTTTAAACATGGCTTTCACATTCTTTGGTGCACAGAAAAATATCTCTTAAAAATCAGCTTGTCAAGAGATTAATCTAGCAGCATCCTACCTTTCTTTCTGTCTTGAATGCTACTTTACACTGAACAGAAATCATTCTGCTTATAGACATTTTTGATACTTTTCATAAATTGTGTAAACAGTACCATAACTTACTTCCTTCAGAGGGATCTCTTCCTTATTATAGCTAGAGAATATGCAAAACTTCTTGCTACAATGTCACATCATCTGTTAAATTGGGTAGACCTCAAGATTTGTCCAACTTTTTCTTACCGGTAACAATACGATCGTAAATAAGGTCTAGAATATTTGAAAGCCATAAAGACAGACCACTTTTCATACCCAGGGTGTAACCAGAGTAAATTTAGAGAAGAATAACAACAGTTATAACAAGTTATTAACAAAGGAATAAAAGAATTTTGTGCATGACAAAACCTTCTCCAAATGGCTGTCCACTGCTGTCAGTTTGCTGTATACAGTATTTTCAAGATGAACAAAGAGATTCTAGCGTTACTGACTCCTCTATTAAGAAAAGTCACTTTATTTGCCACAACATATATGAGCATGTGGGGGTTTTTATCACATCCCCTTGCCAGTAAAGAATGACTAATAACTGTAATTTGTAATTTCCCAGCTTTTGTGGTTTCTGTTTTAAGCAGCGTTCCTTATCTTTTGTGAGTTTCAATTTGGGGAAAATTGACTTTTATACAATATTTTTCCCCATTTCGTGTCAAGTTAACACTTTCTGGGTTCTAATTATCGTGTAGGTGACAAGTACACTGACACACACAGCAACTGAGACTTTTTTTTTTTGTTTTGATAAGGCTGCAAACTGTCCAGTTACCAGAACTATTAGCTGCCTGTGTTGGTCAAGCAAAGCATTCTGAAATCAAACTATCTTTTTAATTCTGAGACTGTACGGTGAAGACAGGTACCAACAACAGGAAACAACAGTTTTCCTCCCGCCCCGAGAAAGGCTCTTCTTTTCAAAAGCACGTCTGGCAGTGTCCCTGCCAAAAGGAACACTTGGTATTCATTTTCAGTCCTGGCACACATTAAATCTTTCCTTTAAAATGCACAACAAGCAGCTGACTTAGGCCTTTGAAGACCTTGATCCTCATCTTCCTTCCAAGCTGTAACTTAGCTTCTCTGCTGCACAAGCCCAGCAAAATAAGCAGTGGCAGCACAGGTCACAAGGAAACTCTGGGCCTAGGCTGCCCTAACTTCATCCCCTCTGCACAGATTACTGAAGATAAAACACAGGAAAGGACATGTTTCTCTGTGAACTGCCGACAGAAAGAAAACTGCTGGAAAGAAATGAAAAGTAGAGAGTTTAAGGAATATAGGTCAATCATCATCACATTTTCACAATTCTTTAAAGTCCAGAACATGAGGGTTTAAATGTTTCAGCTGAAAAAAAAACCAGCCCAGAAATGAACATGGAAAAACTCCACAAACCAAACCAAAACCAGAAAACTAAACCAAACCCCCAAACTTTAAAAAATGGTTTAATTTTCTTTGTGAGCATCTTCTCAAAGAACAGCAAAAGGCTGATTTCTTACTGAATTGGAAGCTGGCAACACATCATCAGACACACAGGATATCAGGCCTTAGAAGACAGTGCCGAAAGGCTGAGCCAGCTTGTAGTACTGCCTCGACAGACAGCTTAGGTGGGTCTCACACCTATATTTTCAAGCTAGCCCCTCAATCACCTACACTTCCAAACACTCCTGTCCAAGTCTTATTCAGTTATCTCACTTGCCAAACCCAAAAATTCAGCCACAGAAGACGACTGTCTGGAACATGGCCTCCCACCCTCAACCCTTTTCCAAGCATCGTGGGTGTAATCCACCCGGCAAACTTAAATCCACGGTCAGTCTTGGCTAGCAGTGTGTGCATAGCCTAGACCTAACCTTTAATTCTGTTAGATTTGTCGATAACACGTAGCTGCATTTGAGACCAAGAGAGCCTCTAACTATTCAAAATCTAGTGAGAAAATAAAACTTAGGGTACTAGTTAACAGACAATAAAAAGAATGAAGTCTTAAAATGATGGGAATATCCACTGTTTCTGCTAATAAAGTGCAGAACTTAAGTAGTGCTTCTGTTTCCATATTTCTTTTTTCTTGCTCTTTTGCTGTAGGTGTTTTTTATAAGTAGGAAAAAAGGAAATGACAATAAGTTATTTTGGAATCAAGGAGAGAATCCCATAAAGCAAGGCAAGGTTGTCCTAGTCCCAAGAAACACAAGCTGCAAGCTCCACACACACAGCTGTTTCATCTCAAAGTGAATTGCCAGTGTATTCCAGGAACAACTCCCAGTTTGTTCCTTCCTTCAGTTTCAAAAATATAATGCAAACCAATCAAATTTACTACATCATTCTGACACAGAACCAGGGAGAGAGGACAGCATGAGCAATGGAATTAAACTTGGACTTTAGGTAAACAGTGGTCTAGAACTTCATAGTTTGACTATATCTAACTGTAAAGTGCCAACAGAGAGGTCCTTATAGTCTACCAGTGCTGTTGCCAAGCTACTAATTTTCAGCACTCCCTGGATCTCTGCTGAGATGCAGCACTGGAAAACTTCCCAGCGGTCTTCCTACCTAGGCTCCCAGGTTTGACAGCCTGAAAAACAGGTCATTTCATTCTAAACATCTCAAAATGAGTACAGACACCCAAGAATGTTTTAAATGTGACATCCAATGACTTAGACCAAATATATGTTGTCATTCTCAGAGAAATGAGACACAAATATTCTACTGGCATGAAAGTTTTAGGCTAAATAAGGAAGCAATTTCTCTCCCCTCCCCCAAAAGACACAGTAACATGCACCTACTCTCATTCCAAGAAGTATTAATTTTAACTTCTGACACTTTTTGTAAAATATCCTCACTATCTTTTTCCACACAGAAAAGTAAATCTGTGCCACTGCTTCTATCTTTAGCTAGGATTGCTTTCTTCAGAACCATTCAACACTAACACCTCACCTAATACTACTTTTGTACAGAAAATTTTGAAGAGCTGTTCGTTGCTCGTTTTTCTTCTTCAGATGAACTTATACGAACTCCTTCACATTGGGATAAAAAATGGATTGATAATGTATTTGTCAATCCAGCTCTCTGAACACATAAAAAATTAGTGCTTTTTAACTGGAATTTAATTTCTTCTCTCCTGGCACAATCCTTATGTCTAATATACATGGTTTCCTAGTATCTGCTTGGTATTTTTCTCTACCAACAATGAAAAGCATACAGATCTACGCATCGCTGAAAATCATAGAACATAACAGCAGCTCTGTTTCAGAAAATGAAGGATTGCTTGCCACTTCCATCATATAGTTCAGCTTCATGTATGCATGATGTCCTGCACACTCAGTTCCATGTTTATTTAAAGCAGGCACTGCAGAAGATGATAAAGCAATCAGACTTCATTTACTGTTACTTAACGGTGTTTTCACATCTAACTTCCTTTGAAATTCGCTTTTAAAAATGGCAATGGGTAAGGAAATTTTTGACCAATATTTGATACAAGCTAACACACAGTAGAAAAACTCTCTCTTCTTAAAAATTCTATCTGATTCACTTTATTCTCTAGTAATGCTAATGAATCTGTTTTAATGCCACCATATTAGCACCACTGCTCTAAAGTGCTACCTGTGTTGAATCTTTTGAATCTCTTGGGCAAAACACCTGCAGAGAAACACATCAGAAACTGTCTTTATATAAAGACTGTGTCAAAATATTTCAGTGGAAGTATTAATACAGTCTTTGTCATAAAGAGAGGCTAAATATTTCATCTGTTCACAAATCTCCCATCAGCTCTAATACCACATTTGGGATGCATTAAGGACTAGTGTAATTCAGTTCACTTGCATTACTGGCAGAATGAAAAGCAATGACCTTTCCATTAGGCATTAAAATGCTAATCATCCTAAAGAGAAAATTTCATGATATTAAATGTTATTTTTTTAGCCATGCAAAGATACTGAAGCGAAAGATAAGCATATGATGCTTTTGTTCAACAGACTAGATAGAAGGGATATTTTCTGAGAAGATAGGAACCTTGACTTGCTCAGTTCAACAAGTCTCATGCAAACCCCAAGTGCTAAGGAGGAATTATCAATACTGGAGCCTAATGGTCACAAACAGGGTAATTTTAAACAGAACACATTGTGCTGTCCTTGTTTATGCATTCAGGTTTGCAAAGAATGGATGTGATCAGTTATTGGCCAAATAGAAACAAGACATCACTCTTCTTGCATGCCTGAATCTAATGTGAGTTTGTTCAAATTTGGAAAAATAGACAAGGGGTAGTATCTCAATATATCAATATCTCAAACTCCTGCAGCTCTAGCATGAAAATCATGCCTGAAATAGACATGAATTCTGAAAGAGAGATGGATGTCTCTTGGCTAGACTTTAGTAAAGGACATTAAATGCCAACAAGCAAGAGGATGTACTTAGTTTAATTAGCAGCCAGCGCTCTGTTTTTCTGAGGCGCCCTCCAACATTTGTTTTATACTATACATTGAAGAATATTAACTGAAAGGCACCTCAGGATGTTAACAGTATCTGATTGCCCAGGTCTGAACAATGTTCCTTCCCAACAGTGTGAACTTACAAAAACATTCTAGCCCTAAGAGAAACATGCAAAATACGTATGTTTGTTGAGCAGCAAAACCCAATTACTTCATTTGAAGGAAAAGTAAAAAGGAAATAATCCTTGTTTCTCATGGGATCCACAAGGTGTTAGGTCCTGCTGTCCTCTTACAGATTCCAAAGAAGTAACTGAATCATATGTACTCTCTCGAAAAATCTCAGTCTATTGCTCTTAAAAGTAGTAATAAAAAAGAATATTCTGAGAATCATATTAAAGAATAATTGATAATAGTATTTTATATTGAACCCTGATGCTCATAGTTAGACCACTGAAGCAGCCTTGGAAATATCAAAGATCCACTAGATGAAATCTTGCCAAGCTGTAAAATACATCCCAAGGAAGTTCTCTTTTCTCTCTCTTCTCATTCTCATGCAGATTGGTTCCTGACAGATCCTTAGAGACTGCTTCCGGACAGGCAAAAAGCTGCACTACATAAAAACTCCAGAGATACTAGAGAGTCCCTCTGTGGTTAGAGGAGCTCTCACAGAAAAGAATTTCTTAGCACTTGGTAAGTAAGAGGTTAATAGCCTATATTAAAAAAAAAAAAAAAAAAAACCAAAAAAAAACCACCTCTAACAAAAATGTTATTTCAATTGTATTACATCTAGGAGCCCTGAGGGTCATGGGGTAGATAATCAAAAAGGACAAGGAGGAAATTAAAAAAGGGAAGAAGGCAATCAAAAAGGGCATTTAGAAGGACCCATAATCCTCCATAGGAAGAATACTAATTATACTACTGCATCATCTTATAATTAACCCTGATCTAATTTTTTTTTTATTTTAGCTGTAATAACTTTCACACGTACAATGATTTGATAGCTAATTCTTGCCAGTCTTTCTTGAACAGCTATTTTACTTCGGTAGCTACTTTTTACATAGCATTTTAACTCTCATTTCTAAAGAAATAAGACAAAATATTTAGATAGTTGTGGGGTTTTTTAATTTTACCATTTCTGATCAGCACATTGGTTTCCTTTTATTCTGATAGTGCTGAGTGGTACACTCTTTTTCTTTCCTACAAAGTCTTCTATTTAGGCGTGCAATTAATCTCTGATATAAATCAGTGTATTGCACCCACTGCAGCAGTCAAACTTGGCCCTACATCTTTCTGATGACTTCCATCTGTATTTCATATTTCACTTAATAAACATGGAATATTATTGTAGCCAGCAAACTAAATTCTCAACATACCTTCATTCCACAGCAGACCCCTGCTTGGGCTCACCTACATTCTTGGGCAACTGGGTACACATTGCTATGATATTTCTAATCACTTACAAACAAGTTTGAGCTTTTGCTAAGCTGCAGAAAATAAGCAAGCCCCAAAGAAAGTGTTTTCCCTTGTATGAAGGCTAGACAATTATGTACAAAGCTAAAATTTATTCCCAAACTAACCTGAGATGTTGACACATGCTATGACTTCACAAGAAAATCTGGCAGCAAGAATGTATAAAAGGAGACTCTACAACCAAACCCGGTGGAATAAAAAAGAAGTAAGCCTGTGTGAAGTCTACCCTCACAGGCAGACAATTTACAGACGTCACTTATTTTTCTCTTGATCTTCTGGATTCATTCTATCCAGAGATACTCTCCGCAGATATAAAAGCAGACATTGTCCTCTCTTAGATTCAGATGTACGAATAAACATACCTAACAACAGAAAATACTTCTAACTCCATTTTTGTAGCTTGATATTAAATTATCTTCTTATTTTTTATAGTTCCTTCATGTATCTGTTAGGTGCCTTGCTAATTAGTTCTTAATGGTCACTAGATTCTCAGATAATTAACATTTGGAGGGCATTATTCCCAAGTCACGGCCAATCTAAGGATGGTAGTCTCTAAGGCTTCCTCCATAGCATGTGTCATGGGAGGAAGCATGTTTCTTAATGTTTTATCACTTTACTTCAGAAAGATAGGGCCTGAGGGTTTTGCCTTAAATGGTACGGGAAACACCAGCTTCACAGGAATCTGGAGACTATACTGTGTGGTCAACAGTTCATACTCTCTAGACAAACATTACTCCTCTGAAGAAAACAGAAAATCAAAAAAAAAAAAAAAAAAAGGACAATCTATGTGATTAAGACTGATTTTCTCCTGATTAACCAAAGAAAATATTACTGCCAAAGCAAGAATTCAACCCTGATTAAAAGGTAACCCCCAAACTTCTGAAATAATAAACTTTAGTCCTGTATCAAAAAATCTTGTCTAGCCATGGTAGCCGTTTGCAGAGAGCAAATTATGTCAGGGTTTCTTCACATATCTGCTAAGACATCTGCATAAGAATTTGGGAAAAAAAGAATGCTCCTTCCCTGGAAAATGAGTGAGTATAGAACATCCTAAATTGTGAATAGGCCTGTCTGAAAATCTCAATCCTTTTTGATCCTTTTGAAACACTTTCTTAACTTAAATGCACATTCTCAATCAATACTTAATACAAAAGCCACATCACCCTGAGGCATTCAATATTCTCCTATTCCTGTTATTTTCAATGTGATAGTAATTAATATAGCCACTGAATCATTTGAATTGATGATTGCGCTCCTCAGATAATACTAAAGTCTAAAACTTGAAGACAGTTTAACCTGCTATTGCTGCCTGCACCATCAGGCAGCTGAAACTGGAGGTATGAAATTAGAGACTAGTTACCAAAGTATCACCTCCTCTATCTTGCCCAGAAATACTGACTGCAACTGTACTGATTTTGTCATTGCTACACTTGTCAGTCTTTCTTCTTATTGCTCGTTTATCTTACGAGGCAGTAACGCAGACGGCGGTGAAACAAAACACGGAATCATCTCATTAGTGACCTGTCATTCTTAATGCTTTCCCTTTTCATAAATGAACAAATAATTAAGAGCAAACACAATAAACAGCTAACACCTGGAAGCATCAGAAAATGGCAAAAAATGACATCATGTAAATGAACTTTACGTCAGCTTTTAATGTTGATCAAGTGCACCCTGTTATGCCCACCCAAGCCGTGAACTCACAGCATGCCACTAATGATGTCGAAAGTTTTCCTTATTAAAAGTTGAGCAGCTACTTTACCATTTTGCAGCACCCTTTTGCCCTGGACAAGTCAAGGCAGTGCCTGTTTATGCAGCTGCATACTCTGCAGTCAGGCTATGGAATTCTCTGCCTCTATAGCCAAAAAGAGCCCTCTTATATTGCCAGAAGACTGATAATGAAATATTTTGCTGTGACTGACAGAACCAGTAATGATTATTTCACCTGCTTTCAGTTATTGCTTTTATGAATGTATCAAGAGTACCTAGAAAGGGCAATAGCCACCAACAGACACTACCTGCTATTGATTTTTTTTTTCTATTTATTTTTTTTAATCGCAGCTACTAAAAACCAGTACCTCCATCACAATGAAAGGGTATCAAATCCAGTTAGGGAATTTGAAAAATAAAAAAAATACACTGGATAGTAACTAGAAAATAACATTGTTATACCACCAATTTGCACAAGAAACAAAAATGAAAGGAATTATCAGATAATTTTTTGTGTATAACTACGGATAATTGCTTGCTTGCAAATAACTGCAAGTGGCTACCCTTGAAGAAAAGAATTATGCTGACTCCACTCTATGAGTAAGTTCCACCATACAGAGATGGGCTAGCTCATACGGAAAAAAAAGTATTCCTTTTTGGAAATGTTCTTAAACACTTAAGAATATTTTGGGGTGTGTGGGGGTGCCCCACAACCAGCTCATACTTCTCAAGTCTATTGCTGCCGGGCTGCCCTGCAAAGCCCAGCAACAGGGTTCTTGCAGGATGATGTTATTTCCTGCCCAGGGACCACCTGTTTCCGAATCTTGTCCTTCCTCAGCTTCCAAAGGTGTGCAATACATATCTTCTTGTTCAAGACAAAAGCAACTTGTACGATACAGCTCACGGAGTCAGGCATTGCCTAAGAAATAAGCCTGAAGTACTAGCTGGCTAAGCAAAGGCTAAATTTAGGCTAAGGATACGGGGAAGCTCAAGAATAAAAAATGTTGGCCTAGAAATCAGAGGTGGAAGATTTGTAGGTATGTTAACTTTTTCTCTTCCTCCTTCAGAGAACATGTGGAACCCCTTTTCTGTTTCTTCCCCAAGAATCACATATGGAGGGATCACATCTACAGGCACTACTGAGATGGTATACAGATCTTTACAGCTCCCCGGTGGTTTTTCTGCAGCCTTCAGCATGCATTGAATGCTGATGGCAGCTAGAGTCCAATTCTTCTTTCACTCCTTTGTCAAATAAGCAGGCTCCTGCACAGCATAAAATAAAAAAGGGAGGCAATTGTTTTAAGACTTACATAAGATTAAAGAGAATACAGATGAAACATTTATTTACATGAGTTTTCTCCCTGATGAATTCCAAGGGCATTCTGCAAACAATGGGGGTGTTATTCTAAAGAAAAAAAACCAAAAAAAACCAAAAACCCCACAGCCTGCAAAAATCTGATTTAAAATGTTAGGCAACCTAAGCGCAGGCCCACTGCAGCTCCCTTTGATTTGTTATTGGCTATCCAAAGCTAAGTAAGCCCATTACCTAGATGATGATGGAATTACCCCTGGTATAAAGCTGCTTTGCAATTAAATGTAACTTCTAAGGTTTGTAGCCTTTTTTTAGCCAATGTGTTACAGTTCACCTACTTCTTGCCCAGCAAACAAACTTACATTTCTCAGAATTTCAGTTTACTAAAGTTGTCCTGAAGTTGTTTGAGGGACAAAAAAACCCAAAGAAACTGCTTAAGGTACTCTTTCTAACTCAGTACAAAACTATCAAAGAGATCGTCAGATAATTTGCATATTTTCTTGAGACTGTTCAGCTTCTCTTTTCTCCAAGCACACTGCTGTGCTCACATCAAGACAGAAGAGCTTCTTTTTTCCTCTAAAGATCCCCACCCCTATGCCTGAAGTTATAAATACTGTTTTGGGTAGTGCACACTCAAAATGTGGGCCTGTGAAAATGTCAGCTTTATTACCATAGCTGCAACATCTTTCTCTGTTTAGAAAAAGTTCTGGACTTACACAAATGACACTGCAAGACAGAATGGGCTATGCAGATTTACAGTTCATTGGCAATCCCATGACATAACTTGAAAATTGACAAGGGAGAAAGGCAGAAAGACAGAAAGGTACTAATGGGTGAATATTCCAAGGAAAGTTAAATGAGATAAGCAATAAGTAATCAACACTGAACTTTTTAAGTAGGTTTCTCTGTCCAAAAGATACTGAAGGCAGGTAAGGGTAGTTGGATAACTAATAAAAATACTCACACATGCTGCAACTCCATGGGCAATAAGCAGGCAAGAAACAGGCAGCCTAAACCCATGATGTAGTTGCCTTCAGAATAACTGACCACCCATAAAGACTTTTTTTTCCTCTCTGCAGCATGCTACCTGCAGATGACTAAACTGTTTTTCAGCTGATTTTCTTCTGATCCTGATATAATTGGCTCATTTGTTTTTGGAGAAGCTTTCAGACCTGACCTCAGCTTCAGTAACTTTTAAGCAGCATTGCTAGGTTTGAAGGAAAAAAAATGTCATCAGGTGTGCTCTTCAGCCACTGCCTACAAAAGCAAATCTGTGTGAGCTATAAACAACAGAGACCGATCAAAATCTCTCTGGAGAGAAGAAGAATTTTAGCCACAGATTCTGTAATGTGCAAAGAAGACCTGAGTGAACTTTTCAGAGAATAATCTCTGTGGAAAATTCTCCCTTTTTCCTAGTTATGAATAGATTTTGACTTTCATGAATTCACTTGTAATTTAAAAGAATTTGACCTTTTCAGAAGAAAAAGTAAATTAGCAAACCATGGCCATTACAGAGTCAGGATCCAGTCTCACAGACCACAGCTATGTACTTACTTACTTAGTCATGAGTGACTGGTCTTGCTCCCTGATTGGTTACACGTCCATTTGTAATTAGAAGGGAAAACAAGCATAGGGCTGATGGATCAGGATCCTTGTTTCCTCCAGGAATAAAACCAGTATTGAGTTATCAAAGATGTTCACCAGCTGGATTAGAGGCTTTTACAGAATAACTGAAAAGACTAAGCCCATTTTAATGCACAACAGAATCACTTTTAAAGTCAATGTAGAGGGTGCATGATCTCCTATACTCAGGGGACAGCCAACTGCTTCAAGTGTAAACACTTAACCTAGCCAAATTCTGGCTTTGGGGGGTGTGCTACTTGTCTCACCGGGAGATTATTTTACCAGTTAGGGGGTGAGGCTTAAACCTGCTTAGGCTGATCATAAAACATACTCCATATCCTCTTACCCTTAATGTTCACAGCAAACAGGAAAACCACTAGAGCTGAGTCTGGGACCAAGGCTTGTTAATTGTCTTGTAAATTCCTCTTGGTCAGCTTCTCAATCACTTATCTAACATGGATGAGACTATAAAAAAAAGGTGGTTTAGGGATTTGCTGGGAAAAGAATTGACAAAAAAAAAAATTAAATTCTGGGCCAAAATAATTTTAAAAGTTGTGTGCTTCTGAAAATAATCAAAGTCTTTCACTGTTCCTCGTTCCAACACAAGCCCAGTTACTCCTTGTTTCCTCAAAGCTTTTACAGTGAGTGAAAGATCAACACAAGCTACCAGGAACACAGCCTGCCCAAGAGGCAGAATGACAGAAGAGGTTAAACACCTCTGCCCCTTGAGCTTCAGCATAAACATTAGAAATCAAAGTTTGGCCCATTTCTTCCACACAGGCTTCATTTGACAGACAAGACTGCATACCATCATCCTGCAGGACTTGTACTACTTGGTATTGTATGTGCTTGATATTCAAAAGAAATCCCACTGTGATGTAATTCTTCACATGCATAGTCTGTGTTGTCTCTTTGGTTGCCTAATCTCAAGTGATCCTCTGCTCATCACCTATTTTCTTAAGAGTTAGCCACGAAACTGTATCTGCAATGGATAGAATCTGCAAGAGTATTCCCCATGGCCTTTGTGGCTTTAAAAGACTCGTTCCAAAATAATTTCCACAAATGGGTATATCTAGCACGTGCTGTTGATCAGTTTATGAGACTTTCACATATGTTGGTAAAGAGAAACCAGATGTCTCATTTTCAAGACTATGACCTTCAAGTGACTGCCTTTCAGTGTTTTTGCCTTCAGTTACACTGCACTGATATTAGGTATGTTTTTCCACGGCTAGGTGTAATTTATTCCTGAGTATTCACTGATCATCCAGTCTCAAAGTGAAACTCTGTCTGAGCAGAGAGGTTAAGACAAATAAAGTTCTAAAAAACAAACAAAAATTCCCAACCAACCAAAAAACAATAGAAACAGTTACTGTCTCCATAGGCTTTTTTTGTGTAGGGGAACACCTGAGATCCTGTAAGTACTCCAGGGTCACGCTGTAGGGTCTATTTTACAAACTATCATCAGGCTTTCAACCAAGGGTCACTAAATACTATTGATAATACTTAAAGCTTAACTTCCCAGTGGAGGTGAAATACACACCAAAAACTATAAATACAGAAGTGAAAGTCTTATACAAAAAGTAGACTAATCAAATAGCTTCAGGGACAGATAAACTAAAACCAGATCTTGTGCAAGAACTTTGACTGTCCATTTAAAATGCAAAACTCTGACGCTGTCAAGTCTTGCAGTTTTGTCTGGAAAAGCCATTCATATTCCCTGATGCAAGCTGGAGCCCGAGAAATCGTTAAAGGCAGCACTAACAATACTGCTAGGCGTTGTCAAATGGAGCACAGCCTCTGTGAAATGGTTCTCTGAGTGAACAGAGGTAAATAACAGTAATTGCTTTGTTAGACCTCATGCCAGAAATAAAGCCTTTTATACTTATGCAGAGTAAAAGTCAAAACCACGGCAGGAACACTCAATTTCAGCAAAGAGACCGTAATGAAATAATGCTGGTTGTTCTGCTAGCCAGAAGCTTACTTGGGCCTTTGAAATGGTAATGTCCTTCACTGTATAGCGGAAACATAGTAAATGAAGAGTCCTGTAACACAGAAATTGATCTTCTTTGAACAGATATATCTATTTTCCCTAACAGCTCTATTTTCAAATTAGCTCCACTATATCCCATCAGTCTCCCCTGCTCCTATTTCGAAGGCCACCCCCAAGGTAGCCAATGGTTGCTAATCCTATTTGGATTTGACAAGATACTGATTCACAAGGAAACTATTCCTTTGTTGACCAAGCACGTCTGTTTTCAACATCTCACTCAAATGTCATGTTCTTGCACACGCAAAGAAAGCCTGTGTCGTTTGTGTACCTATGGTAATAATGTCATCTGCCATCTTCTCCTTGCCATCTCTGTCCCTTCCAGAAATTTCATTTCTTTCAGATTTAATAACAGGTGTTCACAAAGTCACTTCATGGATAATTTTCTGAAAAGATATTGTTTTTCCATCACTAACTCATTTCTGAAAGAACCTAGGCCATCATTAGGCTGTCATGACTTCTTGGGCATTAAACTGGGCAGCAATAACATTGATGGCTTTTTACCTATGCATGCCATGACACATTAGACTGCTTAATGCAACAGGCAATCTTTCTACTCTAATACACAGCTTGGCTCTTCAAAATACCAATAACATCTCACTTACATTACCAGTGTAACTTTAAGCACCTGTACTTTACTTTTCTGTGCACTGCCACACTCCCAAATCCTAAGAAAAAAAAAAAAAAGAAAAAAAAAAAAAAAAAAAAGGAAACCATCCCATGAATCCAAAAGTGGAATTTAAAGTCAAGTGACTCCAAAACGTTGTCTGAATTCTGCCACAATGACTTGGCAAGGAAAATGGTGTTCAGTCAGACCTAACGAGGTCAGAAATAGAAAGGTTTGGGATGGAGTCCAAGAGCCAGATTCTTTTTTTTAAAGATCCGAGAAACTCCATGGGTTTTCAGGTGCTTCATTTGCAATGGGCTGGGGGTGATGGGGATGATTGCATTTGAGCATCCTAAAACCAAATAAATTAGTGGCATAGCTTATGTGATGCTACAGTACTAATCTACATCAGGAATAAAAGCAAAGGCCTCACAGCTCAAAGTTCCATCAGACCTTCAAACATATTGTTGTCCTTTGTAATCCCCCCTCTACCATTTACATTTCCAGAGGAAATGATGCTAAGGAGGTCAAAGCTCTCTGCAGAAAACATCTGTGTTCACTCATTTTGAGGCCAAGCTGGAACACAGATTGCATTGCATTTACACAACATGAACTTTTGTTACATCTAAACCAAAAAGAGACAACCATCAAATTGGGCTTCCAAGTCTGCACAGTTTGTACACACAGAGCTGTAAAAGTTCCCCAAATGCTGCCCAAGTGACTTACACTGGATGGTTCTGCTATAGGCTGCAAAAAGAAAACATTATATTCAGCTGAGTATCCCTGGCAGAAAAAAAAACTATGTCAAACTCACCTATACAAGGAAAAAGTGCTATCTTTTCTCTGATCTCTGACTGAGAGATGGGGAGGTTACATTTCAGATGAAGGAGCTAACTGCACTTGGAAAAGTTTTAATGAAACATCTGTCAGTAAGCTCCTGATAGTGACATTAATAAGAGAGACATTTTAGAGAGAGAAGCATAGGCCTATACACCTATTTACTCACATTTATGAATTTGTTCACTCTCTGAGAACAACAACCACCGAGATACAGGGTGTTAGCATGACATCTCATATTCAGTTCGTACAACTACAGACAGATATACAAGGAACAAGATTAAACAGTGCTACGTTTTCTACCAATTTACACTAGAAATCCAGTACTCTGCATCTTTCTGCTCTAAACAGAAACATAAAAGTCATTAATAGTATTAGCAGACTGTCGTTGAACAAAAGGCTCCAACTCTTAGCCAGCTACAATGTCTTCAACGGTGCGAGACGAGACAATTGATACAAGCAAGTATTGGTAACGCTGAGTCTCAGAGGTGTTCCAGCTCAGGTCCTGACCAACAGCCTATTCCACTGACTCCGTTTCACAAACCAGAATGTTCCCTTCTGTTATTTCTGTCTGTTCCCAATCTTGTGATGTGATTAGAGTAGATGATTATGCTTACATAATAGTATCAAATTAATTTGCAGCAGAGCACAACAGCAGAGGAAATTGTTTCGAGTTCTGAAATCTCCCCCTCCCCAGTTTATTTCAGTGACATCAGGGGATTAAGGCAAAATGGGTCAGTAGAGCACTGCTGGGAAAACAACCAAAACATCAGTCCTGACCTTGTAAACGAGAGTAAAAGAGATTGCAAACAAAGCAAGTCATTTATGGCATGTTCTGTAAAAAGAGCCATCAAGGTGAATCAGCTTCCTCAACACCTATTGCCATCTGAAAGCTGCACAGCCTTTCAGTAGAAATAGGCACTTTGGGAAGACTTCCAAAAACACAGAGCACAGGCTTATTTGGAGTTTTACTTTCTATTAGAGAACGCCTTAAAGCCAACAGTAAAAGTAGTAAGCTCCTGCTACTTTGAAGCAAAGCAGGGCATTGCCCAAAAGGCCTGACATGATACATCTCAGTTCTTTGGCATTCAGTAACTTGGGAGGGTTCCTCTCTTGCTTCCTGTACAACTTCCTAATGCTAGGATGCTGAGATGGGGATCATGTTATAGGGTTATATCCACATAACTTTAAGCACTCAAGACAGTCTTCTGAAGAGACCGTGTCTGTAACTAGCAGATTTATATTGACTGTTGATAGTTGGCTTGGTTCAGAAAAGCAACCGTTAGCCAGGTTTACCACAGCATGCTGCTGGCATGGCTGCTTTGTAATCACCCTTTACGTACAAGGCACACAGAGAATAGTTACCTGTCCTTTGGGAAAACTGATGCTTCTTCAACAGCTACTCCTTAAAGCTGTCTTGATAAATAATATTTGGGCCTGGGTCCAACTTCTCAGAAATATCCAAATGACTCCTTTTGCTACCTCTTTGTTTTTTCATCCTTCCAATGCAGACACCTCCTTTCCATCCCAAGTATTTTAATGGAGATAAATTAACATAACTTTTTTCTGGTTTAACAACAGCTTCAGTTTTACACCTTGACATACCATGGCAGCATCCTTTGTGCTTTGCCAGCCTCGTAAGCTGAGGTAAGCACAGTAACTAGGAGGGGTGTGCATTTGCATGCCACTGTTGTAGGCTGTACCCAGACAATGACACTTTCTGCACTTTGAATAAAGGCAGTATTTTAAAAAGGTATCTAAACCCTCAAACATTCACATTTTGTCATGACAATTAAACCTAGGCCTAACACCATTACTTATTTAATTTTTTCCTTGTGCTCTATTAACAACTACATCAGATATTTATGCTTTATATTAGAATTACAATGTTAAACATGTGGATTTCCAATGACACGAAATCCATGCGTTCAGCTCTCAAAATAATTCTGCGTGGCTGGAAGTTGTCTGGTACAGTACCTATTTACTATATTTGATGAAGTGTGCACTGTCACAACATGTTAATGCATTTAGTCTCTGTCTTCACCAAGGTAAAATCATTGGCTTTTTCTTGTTTCTAGAGCATATGAAATGACAGAAACTCACCATATAAACATTTTATCAGTGATCATGGTGAAAAATTATGAAGATCACACAAAGGCAAGTACTATGCAGTTCTTTCCTGAAGTGTTGTAAACACAACATTAAGGTAGTCATGCTGGAAGTACAATCTAAACCTACTTTTCCTGCTCCTTCCTGTTTGTTTCTCTTTGCTGTCAGCATTGTAATGCTTTGATGCAATGCAAGTATGAATGCAGAGACATACTGTAATTTGTTGTGCTTTTCCTTTCTCCATGTCTGTAATTTCTACATAACTGAGACAACTTGTTAGTATTAATCTGATTTACACATAATAAGAAACACATTACTTTGTTCCTTTAACCATATAATCATGAAACTTGCCCGTCATGTTACTGGAGTATAGAAGTCTAACTTGTGGTCACCTCTGTTAGATGTTCAGTCTGCTCACAGGTGTTTATATTGCATACATTAAAAAGAAAACATTAAACATTAGTAACTTTGGATATCCTAATGATGGCTCCCTCCACACCACACATACTATTCTGTCCTGCTCTCTATATGCAACATCCATGGAAAAAACAGACAGGAAAAGAAAAAGAGGAGACATACTTTAGGATTCCTCCATTCTGCCTGCTTGGTATTTTTCTGTATTTAACATTGCCCTAAAGACACTCCACTTAGAAAGTTTCTCCATATAAAATGGAATGGACTTTTACAAGGGGAGAGTGGAGAAGTGGTTGCAGTATTCACAAACTAAGTCAATGAAGTCTTCAGTGCTGTAAGTGAAGTATTCACACCTGAAACATAGCCAAGATGCTACCTAAACTGATTTGTCACCAAGGTTTTCTTAATAGAACATGTTATTTTTTTCCATGCCTGTACTGCTGGATATCTAACCAGTGCCAAATGATCAGTAATTCAGAAAGACAGACACTTAAAATTCTGTAAGTTTACTCTCTGTCCCTGCTTGTACACTCTGTAATCAAAGTACCAAAACCTACTAGTCAGGCTGAAGAATACTCTGCAAAATTAAGCTTCTCAATACAGAACAATTTAGTCTTCAAAACTTGTGAAGGTGAAGTTGGAGGAATTCAACAGTGCACCGGATTTCTCCCATACACGGTCAAAACACGTTTTCAACATCAAGACAACATTATAGTGCAGTGTTTTGCTCTTCACACTACTACTAGCAATGCTACTAGCAAAAGCCCGTGCCTCAAGTTTACTCTAATGTCAAGCCTGATGCTACCTCTAGCTATTAACACAATACTACAAAAGGGAGCTCCCCTTCCTTACAAATCTGCAGCAGTTCCTATTGTGACAAATAGGCCGTGAACACTCTCAGCAGCATCAAGTATCATTTAAGTTCACAAATTAAACTTATTAAGTTCCTTGAAATTCTAAATCAAAACCTTGGGTTTTCTGGGGGGGGGGGGCTTACAGATTCAAGGGTGGATTCAAACAAGAAATCTGTATCTGCATGCTCCTGTCCCATTCTTCCTGTGAAGATCATGAAAATTTAGGTACAAGTATCTAATCTACTAATCAACCAGTTCCCAAACCACCATACTTTTCAGCTTAGTATAGTACTATAAACTGAAAACTAGACTCTATCTTCTTTGGTAGTCTGGGCTGAAAAGAGCAGCAGATCAGACCACAGCAATTCTGGTTTGTGAGTTTTGTCTGGAGAGTGGATAGCAGGAAGTGGTGATATCTTGAACAATGCTGGTTTAACTGCTGCAGTTGATCTCAATCCAAAAACTTTCCTGGGCCAAATATGCATGATTTTTAAAACTCAGGGTTCATAAATTTGGCTACAACTCGCTGTTACTGATGCAGTCAAGTCCTAAGAAACTTTTGCAACTCACTTCTTTGTATGTAAAGCCAGAATATACAGTCTAATCTATGACAATAGCCATGAAATCTATCACAAACAGCTGCTGAAGATAAAAAGCAAGAAATCAGGTAGAAAGGCCATTTCTGGATGGGTACCTATGTTGCTTTATCTTGGAGTATCTAGTAGCTGTGAAGACAAGTTTTAAAACAGACAAAGATCTACCAGTTCAGAGCACTACCAGTTCTGTCACAAACTTCAAAGCTTTTTATTGTTTCTTACCACAAAGGGAAGTAGGGATCACATGTGTGTGTGTCCCTTTTTTTTTTTTTAGGTGTGGGGGGGACATGATGATGGAGAGGATGGGAGGGAGTGGAAATAGATTCCGTTGAAGACAAGCCTGTAGGGTCATATGGACAGTTGTGCTTAACTAAAATGCCAGGGATTTCATCAAGGTACTTTGAGCAGGATTTTCATTCCAGCTTGCATTTAGCAATCAACTCCTGAGCAGTAACTGCTGCAACACTGTATATTTACTCTTCCTGATTTAAAAGCAGAAGACAATGCTGAGTTCTAGCTTTACTCACTTTGAATTTCTGCATAGGAATAACTCCAGCCTCAGACTTCTTTGTATTTAAGATGGATGATAGTACTTTCAGGAGACAGCTGAGGGCACTATACTGTAATATGCAATTTATGTCTCTAGTGTGTTCTTAAGTCATTAGAAGCTAATGCAGAAATCCTAAAATGTATACCAGGACTTCCACCATTTGAAAGCATTTTATCAAGTATTGCAGAGAGCACCAAAAGTAACATGAGACTGGTATAAGCTGGACACCTGACTGAGAAAGGCAGAGCTTTTATAAACCAACTATTTGCATGTCTGAATCTTCGTACTACTCAAACTTCTTTTGACTACAGTAGGGCTAAGGATTGTGCACAATAAAAAGCATCCAAAATCAGGGTATTACTTCATTAGACTTGTGATTTTTGGAACTTTTTAAAATAAAAATAAAGTAGAATTGCATTATAAACTAGCTGCTCAGCATCTTGCCCATTCATGGGATTTGCTCCCATACACTGAATAATCCCTATTGACTTATATCGGGATTTGCCTGAGAAGACAGGCAACACGGATCCTTTAATGTGTACATGTACTTGCCAGTGCAAGGAACCATGTAGTTATTCCCTCAGATGGCAGGAGCCAAATGAATCTAATGAATGCCATTTTATCTGATGCTTCTGTTGTTTATACTGTTTATAATAAAAAATACCTACTTCGTTTTTTAGTCTCTTCAGTTTCTGTAGAGCTGACCCAAGATTATGTCTCCAAAAAAAAAGAGAAAACATTAGAGTGCTATAGAGCATTTCCTCTCTCTCTCTCTCTGCTAGACATGGTCTAAAGAGTAAAGTATATTCAAGATTTTGTTATGCCAATTATAACTGTCCATACCCGATTCTTGAAGGACATAGCCATACCTAACTGTAGGCACAGACATTTTATTAAGTTGTGGTCTCTGCTTCTTGTGTTTCAGAGAGGCAAAGAGTGATTTAGAATGCTACACCCTGTAGCAAATAACTCACAGCCACAGAGGTGATAGCAGCCATTTTGATGCATCTGATTTTGAGCAAAACCAGAGTTAGTTATCTGAGTCTCTGGACCACAGAATCTGCTAAACCATTCTCTGTTTTGCAGGTCTCTGTTCTCCGAATTTACCAAATTTTTGCAACTGCACAGCTAACTTAGAAAACAAAAAATTTTAGGATCAATCACTGAGTTTGAAAATTCATGACACATATTCAGAAATATCTGTGGAGGCATGGGGAAACAAAAGTGAAAGGTAATCTTCCACAGCATAGTCTGCATCTATAAACTGATCCAGTTTATTCTCTCCTTCAAAGATCTGATGCAGTCAATTTCTCTGTGGAGCTAGCTTCCCGTGCATAGGAGTGAGACCTTTTGTAAAGTAGCCAGCTGATGCCAGCAGAGTGTTTCAGGAGGACCAACAGAATATGACGTCTATTCCTGCTCCTGTACCAGCAGGAGCACTTTGTCCTCATTCTGTTTTTTCGAACGTCACGGTTACCTTAGCCATGTCTACAGGTCCTTGCAGTTTAACACAGAAGCCTAAATATTAGTATGACAGTTATGGCTATGAGATTTTTCACTGTGATGTTTATCTGGTTTGGAGAGGTAGAAAAGAAGAAACTGCAAGAACCAACCATTTGTGTTTTTACCCGGCTGCTGTGTAAATCTTAAACCTTAGAAGTTCAAATGTAAGAATGAATTCATGATAGTAAGGAAGCAGAAATACTATGGGAATCTTAAAAAACCAGACATCATGATCAGGTTCTTCCAGCACCTCAGGTTTGAGAAAAACCAGCAGTCTCACACACAAACCTCTGGATCCGGGCAGCAGAAGTCAGAGCCATCCCAGTTTTGTTAAGGAAATAAAACATTTAATAATCTGTGAACAGGTAATAAAAATAAACAGGCACTTAGAAAAATTACTCTGCATATGAAACTGTTCCCAACTCTTCTTGAGCAGTAGCAGTACTACTGTAATGCTACAGCAGTAGCAATTTGTAAGTCAGCACTGACTTTGCCCTTCCAGCCAGGCTGAGTCACTCTTGCTCATCAGACAGAAATGACTTTACACCCTTTAACATCAGACCTCTGATCTCCACCTGTGTTTCCTTTCTCTTAAGCCTATTTTTTTCTTCCTACCTGTGTCTTCTGATGGTGGTACTGCTCTCCCAGCAGGCTTTGTACGCCGCTCCCAATGTGACTGGTATGTTATTAATGAAGAGGTGGCTGGCGTCTCTCATTACGCTTCCACTGAGTGAAAGCACCTCAGAACTAATTTAGCTTTCACTCGCAGGGGAAGACACAGTACTCCACCAAGAAGTTCACTATTCTGCTGCCTTTAGCAATAAAATCCCCTTCTTTTTTGTTTTAACATTAATAAGGTGAGAGAATAGAGTATTTCCAAAAGAAATTAAGAAATGCAGAAGATAGATGCAAGTGCAGAGGCTCCCTGTGAGTAACCACCAAGCCAAATTCAAAGAGATAACACGCATACTGAAACAGATGTACAGGGTGGAGAAGAACTCCACAGGCAAACAAGTGTCCTAGTGCACAGAGTTAAGCAGGTCTCTCAACCATTTAAACTTTCTTCTCTGTTTGTGAGAGTGCTCTGTGGCAACAAATGCAAAACTCCTGTGAAATTAAGGAGTATGGAAATAATTTTCCTCCCCAGACTGATAAGGTCAAATAGATTTGGAAAGTACTTCATATCCGTCACTGTAAGAATAGAAACCTAATTAGAGACCAGACTTCAATGACTAAAAGAGACCAAACTCACTTAAAGCTATCATCTGAAACATATTTTTAAAAAGACTTTCCCCTTGATTATTAATTCATTTACTATACAGGATACAGGGAGAGTCATTCACTCGACACAGTTCTGCAGTTGCTCACTCTCTGAAATGAGCCATCCCCTGACTTTCAGTTGCATTGTATTTGCCAACACCACTGTTTGTTTCACCTTCTCATTTTCTCATTTCTACCTCCTATTTTTTTTATTTGATGCTCTTTAAACCAGGATATTTTACTCTTCATTATTCTTATACTTCACTTCAACAATTTACATTTTATGCTTACAATTTCCTATCTTACTAATGGAGTAGCAGTAATACAGTGAGCTACTGGAACCACGAGATGACTGCTTGCATTGTACTCATTATAGTAGGTTACATGCAAAGATACCGACGGGGTCTCCTCTACCCTAGGATCAAAGCCTTCAAGAAAGATGATCAAGAAAGATTTCTGTTGCCACATGCATTTAAAGATTTTCCAGCTATATGTCAATTAAATAGTGTAGTGGAATTGTCAGTTAATCATTACATAGATGGATTTGGATCAATGTGAAACCTCATTTAAGAGCCAATGCATGTTTTCCTTACATCTAAGGAAAACCTTACTGATTTTAATGGGCATTTTTATTCCTTCATATTTGAATAAATTTCATGCTCAGGAAAAAGTACAAAAGAATAATAATAACAATCTTAAATTGTGCAGGCCTGCTTTAAACTTTCTGCACCACTGCTACAGCAAAAAGGGTGAATGTTTCTTGATGGGCAAGAATAGAATGATGATTAAATTAAATGTACTTTACCTTTCACTTTACCCCTCGTTTGAACAACTACAAGACTCAGTTCAAAAGCCCAACTATATTTTGCAATGATGTTTTGGTTAGCGTTTACCTTAGGCTCATGCAGTCTCTATTTCTTACTCTGTACTAAACGCTAAAGAGAAAAATCAATTAGATCACTATTCCTCATGCAAGTGATAGATGCTAGGTGGGCAATCCAAGCTTAATCTTTTTTTCTGTCCCAAATTCTGCATCCAGAAAATTAATCAGACTTACTCTGAAAGAAAACAAAAAAAGCTGGAAAGCAGTCACACAAACATAATTTTTTTTTGCATTTCAAAAACAGTGTTGTTGTTTTGTCATTAATACTACCTATGAATGTATCTCTTCTTCTTTCAATTATGCAGTTATGGCTAGAGAGTATTATTATTATACAACTACAGAGATTTTGGCCACATTATTTAATCCCAACACTGAAGTTCAAAATGTGATTCTAAATTAGCTAGCTTTGCCTTATCAGCTCAGTATCTGCAGATGTATGTACATATAAATACATACATGCCCACTTAAACCCCAAAGAATAGACTTCAGAACTCTGAATGCAAGCTGCACTGAGATGTCTCACTATCACTTCAAAAGGCTTCCTACTGCCACACTGCAATGCCCAGATAGGTAGACTGCTGTGAAATATGTAGGTGATGCCTGCTGACTGGTTTTCACATGACAAGGAGCATTTGAAAGCTTCAAAGATTCCTGTGTGGATGTGTGTACATTAATCCCTCCCTTTGTGATATCTACACTAACTATTGTAACGCGTTGTTTAATAGATTTCAAGACTCTGCTCCTCACTGACTGAACCCTCTTCAGAAATGTCAGTGCTCCCACCAGGATTCTTACTGATTTTAGGTATTCTAAATTTAACTTGATGGTTGCTGAGAGATTGCATTGTTTGAAGGTTGAGTTTGCATCTCCCTCTCAATTTGTTGTTTTCTCTATTTCACTATTGTCACTATTTCACCTTTCTCAAACAAAAGGTTGTGTGAAACAAAGGGTACTAATCTCACCTAATATGGAGAAATACATACTTCTACAGTTTATACAGTGGTGTGCTAGTTTACCAAATAGCCTTCCACAATACTGAGGAAGGGCACATCGAAGAAAGTATCTTTAATATATCAAATAAATTTTAAAAACAAACACACACAATTTAATTAATAAGCATTTGAAGTTCCTTTTCTAGCATTAGTAAGTAATTTTATGGGCAACGGTAACTCAAGACTGACAACAGACCTTTTCTGAAAGAGGGTGTGATTTCACGAGGGGCTGCAGGCCTCTCTTCTCTCAAAGCATGCACAAAAGGGAGGGACAGTTCGTAAATAGTTTGTAGCACTTGCCTGCACTGTTCTGGGCTCATTTTTAAGTTGCTAACAAATATACTCAGACACAACATGTATTTTCATATCTTCTTTGGGACAGTCACAATGCAGCTGTCACAAAGATCAGTCCCTGCCCTCTTTATGTGAGAACAACTTCTAGCTCTTCTTTAAACCCCTTCTAGTCCTTCCATATAGTCAGTGTAATATTTTACCACTGACAGGACTTGCCAAACTTCCCCTACATCTATTTCCATTTCCCTTAATTTTTCTTGCTCCTTTCATTTTTTTCCTGTGTATGCTGACTCCCTAGTTCCTCTTCTACTAAATTATGCTCTATTATTTCCACAGCCTGAAGAACTCACAGCTGAAGCATTATTTCTAACCTTATTGTGTATTCCTAGCATGTCCTATAATCTGTTTTGAGTGTTATTGGCAACCAAGATGCTGACACAGCATCAATTTTGTTTTCATGGTTTGACTGGATAGTAATGTGCCTTACTATGGGCACTGGGATAAAACCAGTCAGCTATCTACACCAACACAAACATTTAGAATGAACTGTATTTTTTTCCAGGCTGTATGCTATTGTTTCTAAGTGGTAACTGCAAAGCCTAAGCCCCTCTTGGAAAGAAAGAAAAAAACCCAAGCAAACAAACTAACCAAAAACTCTAAACTGAAATGGTATTTTTGTTGCATATTCCCTTTCCCAACTTCAGTATGTCAGTTCTTTCCCAGAGAATAAACATTCATACCTGACCCACATCAAAAGCTACTGTAGGGCACCGGGTTGAGAGGGTCTCCAAAAGCTTTCCTAATGTGTAAAAAAACTGCTTTCCTTTCTCTGACTCGTTTTCACTAGACTTCCTCATTGTGTGTCCTTTACTAGCCGAGGTATCCAGACTTCTGTCTTTCACACAAAAATGAGGAGAGCGACGTGGGTTAAATTATGAGTTATGAATACACTTAAATCTAAAATCCCATCATATCCGAGTCTTTCTGAACCTTTAGGGGCGGTCTGGAATGGGAACCACAACCCCATTTTATAGAAAGGCCCCTGAACAGCCGAACCAACCTCTTGAACACTTTGAAAAAAGCCAGTAAGGACAATGAGATATTAACTTCCTTAGCTCTAATAAACTAATTTCTTGAGTTTATTTTGATAGTCTAAGGAAGTTTTTAAAAAAGCCTCATTTTTATACTTTACATTCGACACTGCTTTGTGAGTTAGTTATAAAAATTGTTGCAAAATCATTGTGATTATTTTATTTGATGTATACATTGCAAAAATAAAGCCAATGCCAATCATGCAAATTAAATGCGTTAGAAAAACAGCCAAGAAGAAATGTATTCTTGCTATAGCTTGTAAATAAGCATCATGCAAACTGGCGTTAACATTTATAATTAAGAAAAAAGAAACGTAAATAGAGAGGAGCCAAAAGCCTGAATAAGTATAGGGTTTAGTACACAGCAATACAGCATGTCCAAAGATATGTAATTTACAAAACAGCTAATAATGGTACTGGAAAGCCAAGCTTACCTCAGAAGAATGAGATAACTGTGGGACGCACATCACACACACCCACACACACCCCTTTTTAAACCAGAGAGGGGGTTACATGCTTACTAAAGGAGAATAAAATCAGGATCTAGCTCCCTGACTTTTCAGCCTAGCACTGTGAAAGAAAGGTCAGCTGTTCTGACCTGACTTTTTCTGACATCCTTTCTTTTCTGACCTAGCACAAACGTGTTACAAAATTCAGGACAAGTAACTCAGCAAGGCTAGGTGGGAAAAAGGCTGAGGGCTGACAGGTCAAGCCTTAGATTTTAAATCCAGGACCAGCCACTTGTTCTTGTGACTGCTATTAGCTTCCCATTTTGGGCACAGCCTTTGTGCATTGAAGGTGTTTCTCTTTTATTAACTCCCTGGATTTCTTTGTAATGGGTTAAGTTACATAATTTTCTTAAGAGGCAAAAAGGCAAGCTTTGATATCTGCTCATCACTGAGAGCCATGTGCAAGGCTTTTGCTACCTTTTTTATTTACGCTGAAAAATCAGCTACAAATAATTTCCTCACCTGGAAATTCCCCGGTCTCAGCACACAAACTTCCATTTCAATCAACAGCTTGCAGATCTCTGGATGGACTCAGTGCAGTCGCCTTGACCACTGCAAAGCCTGCTGACCTAATTGGGCTTTAGCCTAATACTCAATAGCAAGAAGAGGCTGCACAAACACAGTACTGCCAGAATATGCTGGCCTTCACTTGTGTAACAGAAGAGATGTGCCCAGATTTACACATGCAGTCTCCTTCAAACACCAGGCACCTAACCAAGGTACTTGCATCAAAACATTTCCTTAGCTCCCTATATAGCTCACAGGAAAGACAAAGGTACTCCCCCCTGCAGGGCGCTGGCCATTTCAAACCTGCATCAGTCAACCTTAGCTGCCTCTACAATCAATGAAGAGATACAAGGACCTCCAGAGAGTGATTCAAACCTTGTGTACACCTGAGGTTGAATTCTGGAATATAGTGAGCATGGTTTCTTACAACACCTTACATAATGGTGCAAAAAATACAATCCAGAAAACTTCAGAAAAATAGTATGAAAGACAGTCTCACAAAACTACAGCTGTTGCAGATTTCAGGCTCCCAACTTCACATTTGGGAATGGCTATACTTGAGCAGCATAAATAGCAGTTATAATTAACAGGTATCTTGGATCAATACAATTTTCTGTGTTTACTTTTTTTTTTTTTCCATATCAGAGTAATTTTTTCAAACTGCTTCAAATACCTTAACTTCTATTTAATGCCAAAACCAAGAAAGGATGGGTAGGCATGATCTGACAAATCTTACTGAACTTCAAACCCTTCTCCAGCACACAACTTAGTTCAATTTGAGTTTTAACTTGAAGGTACAAAAATTCAGATTTTAAATTGAAAAGAGGAGCTAGAAAAAGACAGATTGATACTCGTCTTGGGAGTATTCAGTTCAGTTCAGTCAGACTGAATTCTCAATGTTATGCCCAAATATCTTGGTCTTTAATTTTTTTTCTTTATGACCCATTTTAGATATGCTGGTTTCAGTGCTAACAGAAATGTTTACTGAGGTTGATGGGCTTCTGGTGCTTTTTTCAATTTATATTAAACTACTCAGGAGGTCCTCTAATACTAACCACAGCCAGGAAGCCCCATTAACTTGACCAAACTATGCTTTCTATAGGTTGACGCACCCTTCTTTTCATGTGGTTTTTGTTTTCTCTTGGCTCTGCTGCCTTCTCTGACTCATTGCTGGCTACAGTCTTAAAATCCCACACACACATTCTCTGCAGCTTCAGCTTCAATAATCGACCCATTACCATGTCGCATCCATTTTTTACCTTAGCAAAATACTGATTTCTATCTGACCCTCCCATGCAGAATACCACACCTTCTCTTCACTGTGAGCCCGTTCCAGGTAATACTTCCAACGCCCTAAAAAACCCCAACCCTTTTGCAGGATTGCTCCGTCACTTCATTCCTCTGTCTTCTTTGGATTTATTCTTTTATTCTCACTACATAAGTTATATTCCAAGACCAGTCTTCACTCTCTCTCTTACTTCTGCTACACTCCTACATATTTTTTTGCCCCTGAAAATTAGAGCGATCTCTATCCCTCAAGTTATACCCTCATCTTTCATCCATATTGTATTCTCTGCCGAACTAAAGGACCCAGTCTTTGGGACCCCTACACCTATTAACCTGTTCTGCATAGCTGGCTGTAGCTTCTTGCAAGAACATCTGAATGCTTTCTCCTTTCTGTGGAACTTCATCACATGGTCAGAAAGACACCTTCTCCTCTAATACTCTGTCCTATTGTACAGAGACGGATAATGACTTGATAGCCCAGAATTTTCCCAATTATTTGAGGCATGCATTACTGTTAAAAGAGGTAGAAGGGAATTGGAGAGGGATTAAAAAACTACAACGTAGATGTACTCTCTCTGTTTGTCTAAACTTTAGCTTCATGATACACACTTTGAGGTACAGCTGTTATTTTCACGTCCCTGTTCAGGGTGCTGCATGATAAAGATACTGCTTTTGCCTGGGAGTCTTTGGGTGCTATTGAAAACTATGTATTAAATGATACATCATATAACATTACTGTGTTAGTGTTTACTACTTTTTCCCTTCCCCAAAATACCTGTATATCAAGCAAACTAGTGTACAACTCTAGTGGAGATATCCGAGAAAAAAAAGTCAGGATTGTTTTTTCCCCTTAGGGCAATGCATTGTATGCTATTTATTTTCTCATACTTTATAACTAATTTTGCTAGCTATATTATATGGTAGATAGAAACATGACCAGCACAAAATAATGTTCTGTTGTTTATTGTCTCATCTTTCACAGGAAGAAAACATAACAAATACAAACAAAACCCTAATATTTATGTGAGTGCAGGAATGGATGAATGGATCAAAGCCAGAACAGTCCCAAGAGGAAAGCAATAGTCTCTCCTCCTGCTAATGAACAGTCTGTTGTTGCAAATTCACGTAGGCTTTAATTTAATAAACACAAATGGATGAATGTGCTTACAGGATGTCATCCCCTTTAGGCTTGAAATCACTGACATGGAAGAATTGTCACACTTCAGTGAATTGAGCGCTACTCCCTACCCTTTCAAACCTTATCCACTGTGGCAACATAGACATGAAAAATGAAATTTAAAATAACTAATTCTTGTGTCTTTGCTGAGTTCAATTCTTTTGCATTGAAATTTGAATTTCAAAAGTTATGTCCTGTTTTACTTGAATTAAAGATAAATTGGCTGGGATTGAGAACAACAACAAAAAAGCAGCTTGGCTTGAACACAGAGTTTTAACAGATTGAAAAAAAAAACCAAACCACCAATAAATTACATTTGGAGCTCATCTAACCTCATGCAGGTGGACTCAATTTATGAGTCCACTAACATCAATGAGCTTTAGTCCACACATTAAGCTTATTGCAAGTTCTGAAGTTTATTCAAAAAAAGCTCTCATTTTCAGCTAGGGGTTAAAATTTGCAATATACAATGAGCATTATATAGAACAGTGTTTTAAACCCACCCTGGAAAACAAGTAATGGTCACCAAATTCTAAAACCCCCACGCACTCAAATCTGTATAAAACAGCAACTCATTGCTACTCAAGCTGGCAAGGGTTAACAACCCTTTTGTTAACTTTCCTTTACTGAGCAGCAAGACACTTACCTAGAAATGAAGGGGAGATGAGCAGAGCGCAAATTCTCTGCTCAAATTCGGGAGGCTCATCTCTTTGTGTATTCTTTTTAAATAGTATGGAAGAGCAAAACTCAAATTGCAATCTCACCTGCACAAAATACACAAATACACCACACATCTCTAACTGGCAATATTTAAATTTTATTAAAATGGCTTTTAACATATTAAACCAGGAATACTTTAACACAATTAAGAAAAGCACACCTGGAGTGTCACATCACTCTTGCACATTCTTGAATTTGAGCTCGGAAATAGCAAGTGATTTAAATTTAATCCAAGAGTCAATACAAACTCCAGTTGTGGAGACTCTGTTGACATGGATCTCAAGTATAGCCTCCAGCAAGAGATGCCTAACACAAACGTGCATACTGCACCACAAAGCTCTATTGATGGGTATCACAGAAGCTTGTTCCTTCAGTACAAAACACTTATTAAGGAGTGTATTTTGTAGGAACACATGTAATCCAGAAATCAATTCAGATTTCTCAAGGATATATTTTTTCAATCTATTTTACAGCTTGACTAATAATGGCTTGTTAACTTCGGCATGTCTCAAAGTTTCTGTAACGGGATTATGCTCTATGGAGTTGTTTTTGTTTTGGGGAGGGTATGACTGTTTTTTCTTCCAGGGAAGCTTTTTCTAAACACAACCAGAAAAGCTACACTTTCCCAAGCATACAGAAAAGATGCTCAGTCCCTTTGTTCTTTACTATTTGCAAAGGAGTATAACCAACTTAATTCAAACAATGCTTCTTTTACTCTGGATTGACAAATTTGTCCAAGTACTAATATAAAACCAGATCTGTAGATTGGCAAAATTGGATTTAATTGAGCAAAGCTAGCAGTACATGGTCATCTTGCTGCAGACATGCATTTTCAACTTGTTATTTTCTAGAACTGGTATCAGAACTAGCTAGAAGAGATAGGCACTAAAAAAAAAAACCCAAATCCTAAAAGTATACTCTAATGCTTCTGATATGGAACTCTGCCCTACAGCATTCCTAAGAAATGTACAATGTACATGATTTCCAAATTTTTCTACTGCTAGAGTTACAGGGAGGCGAAAGAAACTGGAAAAATGTAGGATACCAGACAGTTCCCCAGAATATGTAGGCTGCAATCCACATTGTGTCAGTCTTGTTAATTTAAAAGCCATCATCAACATTTCAATTGGAGCGATTACCTGTCATGACAACCACATCAGTCAAGTCATCCAGGAGTATAGTATATTTTAGCTTAATTCATTATAAACGTCTTGCCTCAAAGGAAAAAAGGGATCAAAAGCTCACCTGATGGAGCACATAGACTTCAAAAATGTCAAGACCCATTTCTTGTCTAGAAAACAGCCTATAAACAAGAGCTTCAGGCTTATGTTTAGCCCTTGTGAGAAACAAATGGCAAATTCTGCAGTTTACCACAAATGGTGGCAACAAAAATGACCACACAATGTACTTTGTTTTTAAAAAAAACAACCCAATACATCCCACCTCCCCCAAACCCAAACAAACAAAGAACAATAAAACCCCCCTCAGGTGGCAAATTATGAAACATATTGGTTGACACAGGTAATCCACAAACTGTTCAGAAGACTCAAGCAGGCAGTTCATGCAGGGAAAAGGGATAAAAAATTTATTCCAAAATGGACAAAAGAAAACCCCATTGAAATTATGGTGCACATTTCCTAGAGATGCTGAGGCCACTTGAAGTGCATCATCAACGTGTTAACAAGTTTATTCTATCTATTAAACTCATCAAATCCTCAATACCATCTGAAATCAGCTCATTTATTGCTTTGATAAGAGATAGAAGAATGGATGAAATTGGAACATGGTTCAGAAAAAAAACCTTCACAGCACCCTCTTCCCTGACAATTTTGATAGCACAGAAGCCTGCAGGAGTACTAGCTAAGTCACAGAATAGTTGCAGCCAGACTGATAATCTGTTTCCCAAGTCATCCAGTTAGCTGTTTTGTAGGGTCATGCTGATAAAAATACATTGCTTCTGGTTCTAGAGTTAGATCAGTCAAGGGCTAGTTGATGGATCTCTACACCAAACTCTGCCGTGCAGTTTAAACGTGCCAAGCGTCAGGTAAATCCTTTATTTCACTTGAACCAACTGAGCAAGAAGCGTTTTTCCTGTTTTTTGTCATCTTTAAAGCAATGTCCTCACTCCTAAGTTAGCATTGCAGAATACCAATGCTTTGAAACATATGTATGGTTACAGGCATATACATCAGTGTTTTGGAACTGCTAAAAGTGATGTGCTCTCACAGCTACAATCCTCTGAGTAACAGAAAAATGACTACAAGTCTACATTAATGAAGAATAGCCTGGATTCTTCCCACATAAACTATAGGCTGTATCTTCATCTGAGGGTGACAACTAACAAAAAAAAACCATAGCCATATTATTGAAATTGGACCACTCGTGCTGCCTCTCTTTGCTTTTCTGGAACAAGTAGGCCTCAAGCTAAAGAACAAAAGAAAACCATACTAAAATTGTTTACATCATCTTAGTGCGAATCGAAGAATGTAGTAGTAGTAATCTAATGATAAAACTCATGCTTTCAAACCTTACACTTTTGATTTGCAGATCCAATGTCAGATCAGCATCCAAAACTCGAGGGCTTATCCTAACTGAACCCCTACTTTGAGAATCTGCATTTTACCCTGCAACTTCTGGTGACTCCTCAGTGTTCTACTAAGTCTTATCCCCAGATGAAATTAAAAGGACAAAAGGATACTTTGCTGCTTGCAACATTAGGGCCCCAGCAGATCACTCACTGCTTATTAAGGGAGAATCAGAGAATACATTTCCCAATGTTTTGAATCATTAAACATTTCTCCTAAGTAAACCAGCTCCAGCTGAAGAACCAACAGGACATACCTAGCCCATATTTACTCACTGGGGATATAAAAGACTGAAGTTCCAGTTCTGCTTTGAATCTTGCATAGTCGCAATAGTGAGTGACTCAGGGGCCTGGAAATTGCACCTCTGCACAAAGTGGTACATTTGTCTACACCAAAAGCTTTGGCTTTAGCAAATTGGGATTTCCTGATAGGAAATAATTCTGCAGGAAGACTTCCTAAGTGACTCAAGTTAGAACTCACACAAATTCCCTAAGCCATTTTTCACTACAAAGCTGATCTGATTTTGCACTGTTCTGTATCTAGCACAGTGATTATGTACATGTGAACCAAACAACTATTAAAAAGTTTTAGGTAATGAATGTGTAAGGAATATTTGTGATGGGCAGATGCCAGCAGCAATTACTCTGGACTTCATTTAGCATATTTTTATAGAAAATGGTAAAGAAAACTACACCAAAAAAATGCTAAACTAGTACCAGAATTTTCATGGGCAATTGTTAAGATACACAAAAGACTACTTACACTGAGATTATAGAATCATTGAATGGTAGGGGTTGGAAGGGACCTCTAGAGATCATTGAGTCCAACCCCCCTGCCAGCGCAGGAACACCTAAGGCATGCCACACACCAGGTGCATCTTGAAAGTCTCTAGAGAAGGAAACTCCACAACCTCTCTGGGCAGCCTGTTCCAGGGCTCTGTCACTCTCACAGTGGAGAAGTTTTCCCTCATGTTGAGGTGGAACTTCTTGTGTTTCACCTTGCCACCATTACCTCTCATCCTATCACAGGGCACCACTGAAAAGAGACTGGCCCCTTCTACTTGACAGACAGCCTTCAGATATTTGTAAACACTAATATGATCCCCCCTCAGGCTTCTCTTCTCCAGGCTCAACAGCCCCAGAGCTCTCAGACTTTCCTCATAAGAGAGATGATTCCATCCCTTAATCTTCTTTGTAGCTCTCCATTGGACTCTCTCTAGTATTTCCCTGTCCCTCTTGAACTATGGTGACCAGAACTGAACACAACAGTCTAGATGTGGTCTCACCAGTGCAGAATAGAGGGAGAGGAGAACTTCCCTCAACCTGCTGGCCACACTCTTCTTTATGAACCTGAGGATACCATCGGCCTTCCTGGCCACAAGGGCACATTGCTGTTCCATGGAGAACTTACTGTCTACCAGGACGCCAAGGTCCCTCTCCATGAAGCTACTTTCCAGCAGGTCTACCCCTACCCTGTACAGGTACACGGTCTTGTTCCTCCCCAGGTGTAGGACTGTATGCTTATCCTTGATGAACTTCATTAGGTTTTGCCCAGCTCTCCAGCCTGAGCAGATCTCACTGGGTGGCAGCACAGCCTTCTGGTGTGTC
>JAAGNO010026819.1:256124-298831 GCA_033439905.1 Ceryle rudis | reverse complement strand
TTTTTTTGTTTTTTTTGTTTTTTGTTTGGTTTTTTTTTGTGTGTTTTTTTGTTTGTGGTTTTGTTGTGGGTTTTTTGTTTTGTTTGTTGTGGGTTTTTTTCGGGGGGGGTGGGGGTGGTTTTTTTGTTTGTTAGTTAGTTTTTCTGGTGTGTGCCTCCCTCCCAATCTCAAAGTCCTTACACAATTATGTATGAGCCAAAACTAATCAAATTTTCAAGAACAGCTACTTCAATTTCTCCAGCTTCATGAAAAACTACATTCTCCTCCAGGGCTTCTACAACTAACTTGGCCTGGCCTGCAAAACTAAGCAAACATTTCCATAACCGAAGGATGAACCTGGGCAGGGACACAGAGAGATTTAAAAAAACGCCTTGCTTAAAAATCAAACAATTTGTAGTGGCACACCACTTAAGAAAGAAACACTACCTGTGTCAACACCATCTTTGAAAAACTGCCTGTCAACCTCTTACTTGCTAGATGCTCAATTCATACTTTGAATTTCAAGTGTTCACAAACACAAAAAAAAAAAAAAAAAATCGATGAGGCCAAAGAACTACTGAGGCTTGAATTCAGTCACATCTCTATCAGTCTGAAACATAGTCTTAAAAGAAACTGTAAATCTACCATAGCACTTTTTAACTGGATGATAGAACTTTGCAGATTGAGAATAACAGGAGTGAAGGAGAAACTCAAAATATCACAAACAAATGCTAGTTACATTTAGTACTGAAAAAAATTACTCATTAATTGCATTTCGGCATGCCCACGGAAGAACGCCTTAGTCCAGTAACTAAAATGCTTCTTTATTAACCATGACTAGGAAAGATTACATCAACTCTTCACAGAATGACGCTGCGGGCGTTGGGACGACAGTGAGAGCTCGGAGCCTCTGGGGAACTTGGCATTTCAGAGCGGCAGGAGGTTCAAAGGCAACTGAAGGCAGCTCCCGGCAGCGGATTACACTGGAGCGGGGGCTGGCGCGCTCGGCACATTCGGGTTTTTCCTGCCCGAGGGGCGGCCGCGGGAGACACCCTGAGAGGGCTGAGGACAAGGGCACCTGCAGCGCTGTCCGGGGCGCAGCGAGGGCTGGAGCCCAGAGGGAGCGAGGAGAGGGCCCAGGTGGGGCTGGTCAGGGCAGTGAGGGCTTATGAGCCCCAGGCTTCAGCCGCCTGCGGCTCCTTGGGGCGCTCCTGCTTTGCGCAGCCTGGCGGCTGAGCTCCGTTGATGGATCCCTGGCTGGTAGGTGAGGTGGAATGAACTCAAGTTGCCTTAATTGCTGTAGTAGAGGAGTTTTTCTGAAGTTATTTTAACCCTGAAGCTGATGCTGCCCAAATCCTGAAGACATCAGTTTAGCTGCTGTATTTAGAAATAAGTATTTTTTTTTCTCTTTATGTCTAAGCATTGTCTTTTAAACTTTCTGTTTTTCCACAAGTATTGCATACTGTGTGGGTGTGCAGGCCTTGTTTTTCACTAGTTGAAGCTTTCCAGTCTAGCTCTGCTGTTATCTCTGTGTCCAGAGAGATAAACTGTCTGCATAAGAGATGTGTGTTGTGGTACCTTAGTAGGCTTTTCAAATTGGCGTAGGCCATTCTAGCAGCGCTGTCAGCGTGAATCAGTTACCCAGAGCAGGGGAACAGACTTCACATGCAAGGCATTTGAAGAGTTACCTTTGTCCATACACACAGTAAATACTAACGATGCGTTCAGAAGGCTCTTAGGTGCTTTCTTTTAAGAGAAGGAGGCCAGTCTTACTGAGTCTTCTGTGTTGTATATAAAGCTTCTTGGGCTCTTGTCAGGGGATTGAATTTTAGGCTCTTTTCTCTAAAGAGCTGTCAAGCTTACAAAGTTTGGTGTTTTGGCAAGCCAGCAGCTGGCCCTTTTTTTTTTTTTTCTTTTTAATGAAGGTGTTTTAAGAGCAAATTAACAAGCTAGTTATTAATCTTCAGTTCTTTAAGGACCCCATTGTATTTGAAACTTGCAACAGTATATCAGCCCATAATTTAATGCAGTTTATGGCCCTGTATTGGAGAGAAAATGACTTCAGTGTGTGGGATTGCCCTGTCTGTAGCAACAGTATTATTCCAGGCATTTATTAAGTTTCAGACTAGTAGGGGTCATCATAAATCAAGAGTGTTGAGGTTGCTGTATGTTCAGATAAATGTACAGCTGAGTTGAAAATCTGGCTTATGAGGGGAGAGAGGTATTATCAAAAATATCAGTATATTTATTTCAAAAGCTCTTATCTTAGGAGCTAACCCAGTGTCCTATGACATGCTGTGGAAGGCAATCAAGAACATTGTGCCTACAGCTGATCCTGGTCCCCCGAGGCAGTGCCACAGCTGTGAACTGTTTCACCTGGGACTGGTGTAGCTGGCAGGGACATTTGCATTGCTACACCTGTGCTGGTTTGTTATGGGAAGAAGTGTGGTGGTTGAATTTTTGGAAATGAGGTGTCTACAGATTTTTTTTTTTCCCCCTGGTTTTGTGTTTTTTGTTTTTTTTTTAACAACTGGAAGCACTGGTGTGTGATTATTGAATTTGTCTGGAACATCTGCTGGGCAGTTTTGTTGTAATACAGTCAGTAGGTGCTCTTAAATGATAACTTATAGATTACGTAATTGAAACCTGGTCCTACTGTTGGTGTTTGTCACAGGAATGATCCTCACTATTACAGTCCAACTGAAGTCAGCACACTGTAGGATAACATACTGTAAGGGATAGTGGGACTCGTACCCCCAGTGACTGGACTGCCAATGGCAGGCATTTAGAAAAATGAAATGAAGGAGCTTTTCCGATTACTTTGCTGCCCTGTTGCTGGTTTCTAACCTTCAAGGTTTCTTTCAAGACCACTGTTTTCCTTTGTGGATGTAAGATACCTACATGTCTTTAAAAACCAATAAAAATACCAGCTCAGCTTTGCAAAAAATATTGACCTGGAGCCAAAGTGACAGCTAGGATGATGCAGGATTATTCTTGGAAGTGTTATTTATGCACAGCATGAAAGACTGAAACATGCAGACTTGTGCGGATGCTCAGATAGGCTTTGTCTCCTACTTAGGCACATAACAGATGAAAATATTTTCTTGGCTACTTGAAATTTAACTGAGAATTCGGATACCAAGCAACATAACTCTTCTTTTGATGTACAGTAGTGAATGCAGTACTAGGAACAGAATGAAACTGCTTGAGAAGCAGAAATTTTTAATAGAAATCTGGGACTGGAATCTTGCAAGTGCTTGTCTGTGTGAATAAGTTTAAATATTTGCTGGTAAAAGTAGCAGGTGAGAAGCTTAAACTTCATGTGTTTGCACTTGTAGTCTGGTGTTTGAATTAATTTCTGCACTTATACTTAAGACTGAGGGGAGGGGGAATCAACTGAAATACGGAAAATAATAAAAACTATTCTCTTTCTAGTTTTGCAAGCTGTGACAGAAGATGGGAGTTCACCATGCGGAGCTAGGAAGAGAATTTTGCTGCTGAATTCATGAAAATTTCATCACTTCCTTGCTGCTTGAACCTGGAGACCCAGGAAAAGGTAGGGAGGGAGTGAAGCACACTGAGGGATTTGAGCTGCACTGAAGTGTTGCAAACAGTCTTCATTTGCTGTCGGACAATATGAAATAGCATAAATGAATTCAGTAAGAACTTTGCATTTTATAACCAGTAATCTTGATTAAAAATAACTCTAAAGGTCCGCCAGCTATTGTGATAGCTCCTGTGCCCATGCTGTAGAATCTCTCTGGAAGTTTTCAGTTTTGTTGGCCTGTAAAGTGGAATGAGATTGTGTGACCTCTAGTGATGCTGTCGATGACTGTACAGTTGGCTCTTTGAGTTTTTTCCTCTCTGCTTGTGTTTCTAGCCAACTAGTCTCCAAGGCAATTTGTTAGAAGCAGGTAATGTGGCATAGTAGCTGAAAGCTTAGATTCTGTTCTTAGGACCCAGCCCTTACAAATATCTGAAATAAATGACTGATTATGTGTTATTACATGTTTATATTGAGATGATACTGAGAGATAAATACAGACTGTGTTCAGGTGTACAAAGCTTTGAATTTGTAATGCAGATGTGTCACTAGGAATCATGCTGCTGGTCAGTCACATCAGCCAATGGAGGGGAGCTAGAGTTAGGAGTTATTGCTCACAAACTCTGTGAAGCAATCGCATTGTGAAAATTTTCACTTAATTTTTGGTCTTTCAGCCTCTGAGGGGCTGTCTGAGAGTTTTGCAGAATTAACAAAAGGATTGAACTTTGCTGTCCCTAGAGGCCTTCAGGAGCAAAAGTGATTGTTTTGTGGCTGTAGAAAAGTTATGGGGGAGGGTGTGCCAAGCTGAAAGTAGACAAAGTCAGATTTGGGGTGTCTGTGAATGGAAAACATGATCAGTAGGGCTCCGGGGCTGTACCTGCCCATCTCCTCTTGTTACGTCTCCGTACTGAGAAGTCAGCTGTTGTCAGTACCTGCTTCTGTCTGTGAAATATGATAAAATACTTACTCTCTGTTATTCAGGTAGAAACCTCTTCCTTTTCCCTGACTGAAGTTTGGCTTTAGTTTTAGTAAGAGACCTCCTTTAAAAAGGTGAAAATTAAGGAAAGAAGACTAAAGTTAGCCATCCTTGCAAGGTTATGAACGACACTGTGGGGAACATCCTGCCTTTCTCCAGCTGAAAAAGGTCTTGCAGCAAGCATGTGACCTACAGCGGATGAGATCAAGATCTTTCCCAATCTGACTTGATAGCATTTTATTTGTTCTCATCTTCTGTTACCTCCATGAATCCAAATATCATAAACTGAGAAAGTAGTTCAGAAAAACCGTATGTCATGTAGGCATGTATTAAAAAATTGTAAAGTTTCTCTGTAGATAAATGTTTGAATGAAAATTTGCTCAAAATATTTTTATTGTGTACATATTTTTTCCACAACTTGAGAGCCGTTGCCCATTGTTTTTTGCCCGTTATGTGAGAAATTTCTATCTCGAGTCCTCTAGATGGTGCTACAGCTACAGCACATTGAAATGGACTCACCATTAGGTTTTGTGTCTTGCTTGTTAAAATACCACTTCACTTAAATCACGGATCGTATGAAGGATTAATGACTTCAGCTACAATACTATATACAGGTTTATGCAAGGAGGAATTGGCACAGGTGGATTACCTGTCCCTGGCTAGGTAGGAATAGAACTTTTTTTATAGAGACAGTAGTCCTGCAGGGACTGTTATGTGGTCAAATTATCCCCTCATCTCTTGAAACTGTACCTTGAGTGCTGACAAGGGCAGAAGTGTCCAACTGTAGCCTGTGGTGCTGATTAAGTGACAGCAATAAGCCTCTTAAAACTCCCAGCAGATGTTGCTGCTTTTGTATGCTAATGGGAACTTCACAAACCATTTTCTCTTCCTTCTGAGAGCAGATATAAGTACATGAAAATTGCTTTCTTATATCAAGAGCAAATTGATAATAACCTCAGTTCAGTTGTAAGGCAGAAGCTGTAGAGGCACTTGATTTTGTAACTGTGGAAAGCTTGTGTATAACTTCATCAATTTTTTTTTTTTGTATTCTGCTAACTTTTCTTGTACTGAAGTAGTTAAGCAAAGCCTGACTTGTGAGCACATTGCTACCTGGGCTTTTAAACCATCCACTCAGAAGCTCTCAGACTGAAAGTGTCAGTGTCAATCTTGCATTGTTTTTAACACTTCTTTGTAGGTATCTCAAGATTATGTATTTAGGTTCAAACCCAGAAACTAATTCAGTAGTAAACCAGAAAGCTTTAAGAGGTGGAATGTGGCCATCCCAACTATTGGGAAGGACTAAAGATTTGTGCTAGATGAAGTCTCATAACCCAGCATTGCAGCTTCACCAGTTGCATTCTTCCTGCATCTGTTGCTATAACTTAGTAAACCCTTAAGTGCTTCAGTCACCTTCTTCAGCTCCATGTCAGCTAACAAGCAAAATGCATTATTCAGTTCAATCTTTCTACAGCTACACAGCTTAGAAAAATGCCAACAGAATGATAGTTCTAAAGATATGTTGAAGTGGCGTCAAAGCAGCATCCTGTGACGAATTTCTGTAGTGCTCTTGGAACTGGCAAGCTCTCAAGTAAATGTAAATATATGACTTTGACATCATTAGAGTGGAACCAGAAGCCACAGTGAAGTACTGTATGCTGTCTTTCATGTGGTGGAACTGTTTCGATGAGGTTGTACATGTAAATTAGAAAATAGCCATTGGCATATGGTTTCCAAGTAACCAGTATATAAACATGGGTGCATGCTCTCAACACATCTTGTATTACACCATCAATCATGATTCGTGGGATTCTGTGTTCTCTTTCAAGTGGTCACTTCAGTGTATAATCACTAGCAGTGATCTGTGGTGCGAGGGCAGGAGCTACTGCCAAGTGCCAAATGTTGAGGGCACTTTTCAGTTTAATCCAGCTCCTCTGCCCCTCCTTTGTGTATCTTACTAATGTTTTCTCAAAATAGAATGCCTCACTTCTTGAACGTAAGTTTGCACAACAGCTTACTGAGTAGATGAATTAATTTTGCTTCTTTTGGGAAGATCATCTCTCCTGAAACTGGCCTTTCAGAAGGTGCCAATTATCAGAGTGCCTGAACAGCTCACAGGCAGATACAGTACATCCCAATATCCCCTTGAGCTCAGGGGAAGAAGTGAAATAGGAAATTGAGCCACCAGAAGGTGATGAAGTATGTACTTTTATCCTAAAGTCCTAATATCTTTCCTGGATTTTATGTGAGATCCATGTTCAACTATTCTCTATTTGAGGCAAGTTTCCCATCTTCTAAGCAGTTGCTTTAAACCTATATTTTGATCTGTATTTATAAAACCTTTATTTAAACCTATGTTTTGTCTGGCTTTTTCCCAGGCTGTCCTTTTGTTGCTGTTTTACTTTGACCCATTAAATTTAATTAAGTAATTTTGTAGAAAAGTTTTCTCATCTCATCCACTGAAATTGCACGTGAACAAAAATTCAGAACTGTTGCCAGCTTCCTTATGTACAGCAGCTATTATAAGAAAATAAGTTCAGTAGCAGTTCAGTGTTAAACTGTTATCACAATTTGTAAGTGATAGTGCAGAGTGCTGGTATTTACAGGTTTTCAGGCTGTGATTTTCTTGATCAAAGAACCGATCTCTGCTGTGCTATGAGTCTGTTGTTTGACAGCATTTGTCATAGTATCTTCATCCTCTGACAAGTGAATATGTGTCTTTTCAGCTTTGTGCAGCCCAAGGGTTTATAGTGAATAAACTCTGCTTGGAGACTCTCATGTCAATATAATAAACAGCTTTGGTTCTAGACTTAAAATCCTTTTATAAAAATGCCAGTGATAGATGCCAAGCAAGTGTTAAAAGGATACCCGAGAGGATCTTCCTTTCACATCCGAATTCCAATAAAATTGTACTTCTGATGCCAGACTGAACTCACTGGATATAGATGAAGTTTTGGATTTGGTATGCTCACTGCACAGGTAGGATGAAATTCAGGCAAGTAGAACATAGCAATTAGTCAACACTAGTAGAGTTTAAAAAAAAAAAAAAAATTAGATATTTTATGTAATTTTCTTTAGAAACTTAGCTTTTAACTCTGCTAGGATTCCATTTTGGGTACTGATCCTGGGATGTGCCTTACTGGCTGCCCACAGTGCCAGCTGAAATCTGCGTAGCTCGGGTTATTTAAAATATTTGATGCTGTACATCGAGTGGGAGTATTGTGACGTTTGATAATTTTTTTTCCCTCCCTCTGCTCATGGTGATGTGGCAATCATTTTCCATGACAGTGTGAAGTATGACAATGGCAAGTCCCTAAACTGCTGAGTGGTGCCATTGATGCATTAGGGGTGATGTTTAAATAGGATTTACTGGTCAAGCAAGATAGACCATACTACGGAGCTATGAGGAGGTGGGCCTAAATTCCATGCCCAAAGGAGGTAAGCAAGCAGGTGAGGTTGTAGTTTGGCCCCAGTCAGTCCGTTCCTTGTTACGATCCCTTCATGTGCACATACATGCACTCTGCCCTTCTGATTGAAGTGGTGGTTGGTTTTTCATTTCCCCCTTCTTGTTTAATTTCTAGAGTTTTCATATCTTACCCCTTTTAGCCTGGATTACACTTAGTCCTGGTATATTTTCTATGACAATTGCCATCACACCTCTCATGCCTTCAGTGCATCTGACTGATAACATGAACAAGATGGAACAAATACATGGTTCCGAGATAAATCAATACTTTGAATAATGTCCTGAATGCTTTTTTACTGGAAGTCCTACGACTTCTGCGAAAGAGAACTAAGTCATGCAGTGATTCTTGCAATTGGGTAAAATGCTTTAATGTGGCATTAGAAAGGGAATCTTTTAGGGTGCTTGCTACTCCATAAATGACCCACATGATTAATGTTCACTTTGGTCAAAAATGCCTTTTTAGTTCAGATTTAATCAGTCAGTTGTGCCACAAGGACGTAGCTCTGTTTCTGGCCTAGTTCTGTGCTAGAATGAATATTGCATTAAGGTGTAAATATCTTAATGACTTTAATCACATGCTAGGTTTTCTAGAATGCATACTTAAGAGCTAAAATTGTAAATATTGATATTAAATGTCTATTTAGTTGACTGCTCTTCGGTGAAGATAAAAGCTTTTAACCAAGCATGGACTTTTCTGTGCAGCCTTTTGAATCCTAGCTGGGGCTGAATGGTTGTTAACAAATAGCCCAACAAGGCTACAGATTGGAGCCAGTCTTGTACAGATCTTCTATGCTCCATCATTTGGAACTTCAAAATCTCTTAGGAAAAGCTGTAATGATTGCCTTGGCAGATTAAGTACAACCATTGCCACTTGTAGGGCTTTTTTGTGCTCAAATTCTAGAGAACACCATTTCTCTGGGGCTACCCAGCATATACTTCTACCTTGAAACAAATTTTGTGCCTTCTTTGGGGTTTGGTGCTGTGCTGCATGGAGGAGGATAGCCATTTGAGGCAGTCAAGTTGTGTAGCACCTGTGAGGCTGAAATCTTGGTCTCCTTTCTTTGCACTGTTTCAGTTCTCTTCCCATTGAAATCAATGGCAGTGGTATCATTTTAATGGGAGCACATCTGTTTTTTGAGAGTTAGTGTATGTTTCCCTTCTAGGAAAATAGCAAATTGGTATTCATGTTTATAATGCCTGAAGAGGACTGGATATGATGTAGTGAAGATAATTGAAAGACAGGCACAATTTACTAATGCCTGCAGAATTTCTTTGGTCAGAACCTGATCCTTAAATCTGCCTTCCTTTTGAAGGCTAAATGGAGTATCAGCTCTTCCATCAGAGCTGTGAGTATTCTAAACCAGTACCTTGTGTCTGACAATATTCAGTATATTTATTGTATTTTACAGGCAGGTGAGGGACCTTCTGCTATAGAAACGTTAAAAAGAAAGTATTGTTTTTCTGCACTAAAAGTTCACCTCAAGTTGAGAATCTCTAGTTCCTTAAACCTTTTGGAGAACCAGAAGGTCTTGTCCTGCTAATGATGTGTTGTGTGATCTTGAGCACACCACTTCCTTGTGCCTCTGCTTCCCATCTCACTCTCTTCTGTCAGTTTTCCAGAGCACAGGCCTTCTGCTATGTGCTTGCTCAGTGTCCAGTACACAAGGGCCCTGATCTCTGGTGGGGCCTCTAAATACTACCACTGTATAAAATAAAAATGATCCCCTTCACAAATAGGGATGCGGGCTGGGAATTTCAAAAGGGCAGAATGAGTCAGTTTTCATGGACTCCTTTAAAAGTCAGAGCTTTGTGCGCAGAGGCTTAAGGCAATTTTTTGAGACCAGTCTTGTTGCTGTTGGCTTCAGTGAAGTAGGACAGCAGAACAGACTCCAGAAATCCTCCATTATATCAGTCTACTCTTTTAGATGTCACAGGGGAGATTTTTAGTGCAACAAATTGAACCTCAGATAAGATTACATGCTGTAATTACCAGTGGGATTTATTTGTCCAGTTGTTTAAGCACAGAGTGGAAAAATGCATGTACATCCCTTAAGAAAAGGGAAGGGTGTGCGTTTTTCCTTTCTAAGCTAAGTAAAGAATAATATGACATGTAAGTAAGGATGGGCAAAAAGTTATTTGTCAAAAGAAAAAGTCAGACTTTCTCTGTACCTAATAGGAGTATTTGGAATAGAGTTATAGAATGGTTGTAAATTTTGAAATTTTTTTTTATGTTTTTTAGCTGTAAATGTAAATTAAATTGATAGTTTTAATTAAGTTTGAATGGACTGTGGTATTCCACCACTTTAAAAGCCACTGGAGACACTCAAGTTACATTTAAAATCCAGCATTATAATTATTGATATCTACATTTATTATCATGGTAACTGCACTTTAATGAATGTGTTGACTACTAAACAAAGATAGAAAAATCTAAGTAGCTCTTAAGAACTTGTTCTCAGCTGCACTTCATTCTCTTAGTCGTTCACATCCACTTAGGTGAACTTGGATACTAAAGCTAAGCTTTAAAAGCTAATCTGGAGAGAGTGTAAAAGTTAAGGGACAAAAATTAAATACTTTCCCTGAAGTTAAATAGCTGTCTGTAGATGGTGTCTTCTGGTCTTGTGTGCCACCCCCATGTCTAAGGTGCTGCTATACTTTCTGTGTTAACCAGTGTATCTTGCAGACATCAATGCGTTTTTCTGTGTGGTGTCCCAGGAAGAGAGGAAAGCATAGTTAAAGTTAAAATCAGAAGTTCTTAAGTGCAGCACCATCTTTCCATCTGTTGGACTTCCTGTCTGACTTCTTTTAGCCCTGTGGAAACTGAATAGGGGGATGGTGACGGCTGTATACTGTCATGTAATCTGAGCTAATTCCAGGGCAAAATAAGGTAACATTTACTACTAATGTTATTTTCACATAGGTCTCCAGATATCTTTATTGTGAGGCTTTTTTTTCTTAGAGGTAATTTTGTTAGGCTCTCCCTGTATTCATGAGACTCCATTGATATTGGCTGCACCCCCTGTGGTTGCTTTCATGGCTTGAGCCTCACTTGGGATTTTCAGAACATGTTTATTCATCTGGGAAAAAGTGGACTTTGTCCTGCTTTCCCTATGATTGACTTCTTCCTGTTCAGCTTCCTATGAAGTGAAGGAGGTGTAAGCATTAAAGCAAAATTTAGCTAGCTTTTCTGTATGTTAAATTGAGTGTGGTCCCCTAGTTGAGGTGGAATAGCCATATTAATTCTATGAGCTACTTGCCTGTTCCAGAGCAAGTACACTGTCTCAAATGCAAAGCTGAAAAGCATTTAAGCTTTCCTTGTACTAAACTACAAGTGAAGTTCTTGGCGTACTTTGGTTCCTAGCCAGGCTGCATCAACATCCTTGAGTTGTCTGAAGAACTGCCTCGCTCCTCAATTTCATGCTGTCCTCTTCTTCCAGGTGCAAACCAAGATCTAGTAAGGGCTCAGAAGTGCTTTCCCTGGACACTTTATCTGCAGTTGTAATCACCGCTTTAGGATTCTCTTATGCTGCTTTGACTGTACGGTAAAGGGGCTGAGACGGGGGGCAGTATCTAGCCGAAGGTTTTGGAGTAATTTCTGCAGAACCATATTGATTTCATCTCTATTAAATTCATTGAGTTTTCCCATAAGGGCTTTTTAATTTAACTGTTGCTAAGAAATGCTGCACAAATTACCTGGCAAGAATGCTGTGGAGTTATAAGCCCTTTAGGCAGTCCCTTAAAGGCAAAGCAGTAAAGTTGGGTGAGCTATTCACAGCTAGGAGATTTTTAAATTTTTTTTTTTTTTTTTTTATGCAATGAATTTACCACTTTGTCTGTTCACAGATTACTGACAAACAGCCACTGACTTGTTATGAATTTGTTCATTATCCCAAATTATTCAATGCCTGGTTTATGTAATGCAGTTTTAGCTTCAGGGCTGCTGTCAGACTGATCCACAAGTATTGTTTGAATACCACTGTTTGTAATTCTTACAGAGAAGCCCTGTAGAACTCTATAGAGGCCTGGTGGTTTATTTCTGGGCACATCTGTAAAAATTAGGAGAAAATTATATCCTTACTGTAAAATTCTACAGCTTGGTTTAAAGTAGTTGTATTTTTTCTACTGATTTCTGTATGGCTTTAGTAGCATTTACATTAATAAAAAAAAAATATCACAGCTACTTTCAAGTTTTTGTAGTTTTTGAGAGCAGAGAGAGTTGATAACATGGATGTAAATCTTTGGGAATTGACCTCTTTTATCCTTGAGTTTGTTTGGTTACGCTGCAACTACACTGGTGCCCATTCTAAGAATTTTTTGCTATTGGAGTGTAAATGAGTATCAGACCCTACTTGGTTCTGTCTATAATCAATGTAGTTACTAGTAATGGTAACTCCTAGTTAACTCCTAGTGCTGTGTTATCAGCATGGTTTAAGGAAACCTCCCTACAAGCACTGCCCATGTACCAAGCTGCGTGTCACATAGGGTGTGCAGCCACATCACTGTTGAAATGCTGCGTGAAAATGCTGGCTAGTAGATTTTGGTAATTATGCTTCTGGAACTTGCCAGTGTTTCTCTTACCCTACCTGAAATACTAACTCCCAGTGACCTGCTGAATGGAAGTAGAACATTAGTTTACCTACTAACTATTGAAATGTTGCTCTGGAACAGAGATGTCTTTAGCTAGCCAGATAGAAAAAGAATTAAAGCATCACTAGATGACACTTCTGTAATGCGTTGGTGTTTCTGTAAGACATAATAAAATATTCAGCACTTGAACAGATGGATATAGTCACAATCCTTCTCAAGTCGTTATTTTAAGGATGTGGATTATACTGGATTAATAGGCCAGTAACTTGGCGGAATGACTTTGGTTCCCCCCCCCCCTTTTTTTTTTTTTGTGCATGTTTCACCTTATAGAGCCAGTTATAGTTTCCAGTGATTTAGCTCTGAGTTACGCCATTTACAAAAGATGAAAATTGACTTCTGTAATATGGAATATATCTTTTTTTTTTTTTTTTCGTTTAATGAAAATTCTATTTCTAGATTCTTATTCTAAGAACCTTAATTCTTTTAACTGCCAAACTGTTTCCTCTGGGCTAAACTTTGACATACTTAGGATTATCAGGCGAACATGTAATGGATAAAATATGGTGAGAGGCTATGGAAGAGAAAGCCTTTGTTAATGAGCATCAGTTTTCAGTCATGGGATTTTTTTTTTTTTTTTTTTGATCAGAATATTTTAAAATCTTGATACCTGTACTTTGGCCTCCAGAAACCTGTACTAAATAGATCATAATAATGGGGTTTATTTCTTGATTTAGATGTGGAAGCTGGCACATGTAGCCATGAATTCTTATCCAAAATAAACTCTACTTTAACCTTAGAAAAGTCATTAAAAGGACCCAGTATGGTTACAGGAATCTTCCCGTCCATTTTAAAGAAGAGAGGCGTATAAAGGAAAATTAGCATATTTTATTAGTCTGTCTCATAAAATTGGAAGAAATGCTGGCTCAGAGCACCAACGTAAGTCTGTCATAGTAAAATGCTTCAGCAAAACCTTTTGAGAACTTTTGGCTTATTGCGATACTCTGTTGTGTACAGGTATTTGTTACTGCCTGCTATGGCATGAGGTGAGAACCAGCTTGAAGGGGGAATGGTAGCTTTTATAGAGCTTGTTTAGCTTACAGGAGGACATGTTTAAATGGATCAATTACTTATTGCCCACTGCAGTTAAAAAGAATGTTAGAGAGATTTCATCAGCATTAGTTTACTACATTATTAATAACGTTATCATTAAAATCTCACCAGTTACTATGCACTGCTATTTGAACTATCAGTTATCTGTTATACTTAGCATGGGAATAACTGCAGTATCTCAAACCACAGTGTATCATGGTGCCCATGTTTGGGAAAGCTGGTGTAAATCTGGCATGTCCTCCTTGAATCTGTAATAGCCAAGCGTTTAACAGCTATAGTGTGCAGGCATGTTGTTTTTTCATAATCTGGTAAAAAGATGGTATATTTTCCTGTCACATGGTTATGAGAGCTTTCCTTAATTCAAATTTAGTATTAAAATGTTTTCAGAGATACCAGTTCTATCTGTATTCTGTACCAGTTTCTCTTCTGGGGAAAAAAAAAGTAGACGTGTTTCATTTACATGGTTGTACATAAAATAAAGTTTTACTGTGTAGTTAATGCTTCTCAAGTTTAATGTATATTACCTTGGGAAGACAGTTTAGACACTTGAAGAAAACACATAAAAGACTTGATATCAGATATTTATCTCTTGAGATCAGAAGATGATAATGCATAGCCAAAATATGGAGTGATAAAATGTTGAGGTCAGTCATAGAGAAACCATATTTTATCCTGTGACTTTACAAGGGGTTTCCTGAATTAAACTTCTAGGTATGAGTGAATAAACATTTCTTTCTTTTTACTTTTTTTTTTTTTTCCTCCCCTTAAAATGTTTAATGGGGTTGAGGTGTTTTGCAGTTTGTAATTTGTGCCTTTGCTCTATTAAGGTAAGTGTAGACCTGCACTTGGCCTTGAGCCAGGCTTTGGTGAAATGCCTAGAAATAAACTTGTTAGAGAAACTTACATATTGCTGTCAGGGTGATCTTTTGTCACTTGTTTTCCACAGTGTATTTTAACTTGCATCTCTAATACATAGTGTTTCAAAGTATTTTAAGCTAAAATACCATGGCTTGTTGAATTTTTACATTTTTTTTTTAAAAAAGTATTACTGACCTATAATTGAACTAATCTGACCTTATCAGTGTACATGTCCTTCACTGCTCAAGTGCTACTTAGTGTCTGTGATGATGCACTAATTAAAGGATGTTTTATGTGTTCTCAGCAAAGAATTCATACACCAATCTCCAGGACTGCTCTAGAACACCAGTTGGTGTCCTTATTATGCCTTAAATGTGTGAGATGCTGAGTGTTCAGTATTGTTGTCAAGGGATTATTTTAAGTGAAGAACATAGTGGAAAAAGTGCAAGTGTTTTGTTTTGCTATTATTTTTTCCAGTCCTTGGAAAGATTATTTGCAATGTTCTTGCATCCTCTGTAGCATCTTTTCATGATCTGTGTGAGTTGATGGGCTTTGAAACTTATGTCCAAAAGCAGTAGATCAAAACAAAGATTTGAACCATAACAGTTTTCAACACTTGGCTGATTTCCAAAGGACCTTAGATTCATCATTATGGAAATAATTTGTCAAAAGAGCTTTGTTCCTATTTTGACACTAGAAGGATTAGTTAGCCAAACTTTTCTCAAGGGCTCAACAGATAACTGAGAAATTTTGACTCTTTTATAACCAGCATTTCTGTATCCATCATGTGAAAAATCATGCTCCTGTTTCTAACAGACTAGATGATGTGGATGGCAAAATATCTGGCAACTAGTAAATGAGTCATCTTATAGAAATAACATGTATCTGTCTAAGTTGACACCACCTCACTCAGAATATACTTTTGATGACGCTTGCTGAAGATACATGTGCTAAACTTCTGGAAGTGCCTGTTCATAGTGTGTCTTTTGGAACTATTTAGAGAGATCTTTGGAATTAAATTATGTTCTTGTGAATTTCATCCTTTGGCAATTGCCCTTCCTTCAGAAATATTAATCAAGGAAATGTTTGTGAAATTTGTTTGTCAGCAAAGTCCATGCAAGTTCATTTAATCAATTAAGAGAATGTTGATAGAAGATTTTCAGTAGTTACTCCAGTGAGGAAATGCATGTTTGTATTCCAGTTCTGCTTAAGGTTAGTGTGTCAGACACTGAAGGTACGTAACCAAGGAAAGCTAAAGAGCTTAAAATTTAAGTTACTCTTACTGATGGGTTTTCTTTTTGATCTTTAGTCTTTGCTAACAAGATCTAAAGATCAGTAACATCATTAGGGGTGTGAATTAGGATTCAAAAACTTTTTCTTAATGACCAAAATATATTGCTTATACTTATATTTTCCATTCCCCCTCTTTTTAAAAATCTTACATTTCTTCAGAGATTGAAAGCTCTCCGCTTTGACAAAATAGTCCTGAGATATGAGACACCTCATCCTCTTAAATAAACTCTTTGACATGGTTTCTGCTTACTCTTTTTCCTAAATATATTTTTGAAGAGTCATCATCATCAAAGACTTACTGTTTATCAGCTGATTATGTTTTTATGTATATTTTGTATAAAAGGACAAATCTCAGTCCTTTCTTCAGTGGGGCTGAAGAAACAGAGCTCATTCATCAAGGCAATTCAGAATTCTCTTGGTGGTTACGTGAGCTTGTGCCAGTTATGAAAACTATTGCTTAATGTCAGTCAGTATGAAAGATGCTTCCTTTTTCCATCTTTCCACCTCTCAGGAAGCATCCTGACCTTCTCAGACTAGAAAAAGAGTTCCCTGGAATACTGTAGAGCTCCGAGATGTTTGAAATGAAGTACCACTGGAGCAGAACCTACCTGGCATGGAGGTTTGTATTCCTTTAAGGAAGATTATTTTTTTTTATGTGTGGCTTTACAGAAGAGAAAATCTGCAGTTGCTGATCTTTCTGTGGAATCTATGGTTCCACTCTTTTTTGGAAATGGGCTGTACTGTCTATATTTGGGGGGGAAAAGGTACAGTCCAAAAAAGATCAAACTGAGCCCAAATCTTCCACTTTAGAGTGTGATTCATGTTTCCTCAAACAGCCATGTCACAAGATGCCACAAGTGCAGAAGGCATTAATCATCTGTACCTTATCTATATGAGAAGCCATCTTTAAAGTAGAGAGGAGGAGAGTTCTACCCTTGAGAGATAAATGGCATATCGTAAATAGTGAGAGGCACTCAGATACTGTGATTATGAGCTCTATAGAAATGCCTATAAATAATACCAGGAGATGCCAAGATACTACAGCTTACTTAAGGAAATAAATAAACCGCATAGAAATCTGACAAGATGCAAGCTCCTCTCCCATATGAGGACACTTCACTTTCCTTTTCCATTTTCTATTCTGAGCGCAGGACCTGTTGTGGAGGGACTAGGTCCTCATACTTAACTTGCAGTCTCTTGAGAAGCAGTGATGTAAGTTACCATGTAAAACGGCACAAAAGCATCAAGGGTGGAAAACTCCTGCAGGCCTACTTAGCTGTGTGTCCTTTCCAAATTTCAAATCTAAAAGGAAACTTCTAGAATCTGAAATGTGAGAGTATTCAAATGTGTGACAGGAGCAAGAGGCAGATTGTCTACTGACTTCAGTGGGAGGATTAGATAAAGATTTCAGAAAGGTGCTGATAGCAATAATGCATTAGCTTCTGGTGACCACCCCCCTTACCTGCCTGAGAGCTGTGCCATTCATTCGATATGATCAAGGTCTAAATTAAAAAAATGCATTAATTGATTGCTTCATTCTGTAGGGAACTTTTTTTTCCTAGGGAATTTTGAACTGTTCTAGTTTTGGTTAGTTTTACTTCTTTATCAAACACTGTTATTACTCCCCTCTTCTGCTAGGCTGCAGGTAATTCTTGATGTCATTTACATAAGTAGGTTCACAAACTCTGAAGTGCACAGTTTGTGTTGGTAAGATCACTGAATTAGCCTGCTTTGTGAGCATCACCAGTGGGGAAGTTTGGTTGCAATGTGGCTATTGGAGAACAAAAAAAGTACTGCAGTGAACTGAAGAGAATAATTTTAAAATTTGAAATACTATTTGAACAGAGATTACTGTGTTTGCCTAGCTCAGTGTGGTATGTTTCAAGGGGAACACATACAAATCAGTGTCCCATGAGTTCTGTCTCTAGAACAAAGACAAATACTTTACTGTAAAGTGCCATGGAATTTTTTCAGGTCTTGGCAAGTGCTTTTATTCCTGTTTTCTGATAATCCACTGTTTCATTTAAAGAAAATGTTAATATTTAATCAGCATTTAGAATAGGGGAGAAAAACTCTCTTTCATCTTGTCAATTTTGTTTTACATCGTTATTCATAAACGAAGAACTAATGAAATTACTGGTGCACAAGAAAAATTCAGTTTTACTGTGTTCCTGATTCTGTAAAGTGCCCTGGAGCACCTTATGGGGTAGGATTCCCCTTAGATAAGGATTTGTAGCATACTGGAAATATATGCATTCCATACAGATGCAGCAGTTTTATTTTAAAACTCCCGAGTTTTATTTTTACTCTTTCAGCCTATAAAGGTAGTGATTCCCTTAGTCAGGTTTTGAGGAAGAAGGCTGTCATTGCTGCGAAGATTATTGTTGGTTTTTTTTCTGTTGGAAATACCTTAGGCTCAAAGTTAAAGTATGTATGGGATTTTGTTGGTTCTGTGGCATGCTCACTGCAGCTCTCTCTTCAGGATGTAGTGCTTAACCCGCAGCCATGTTCTGCACACAGCAAAATTGGAAGATGCTGCACACACTAAGCAGTGTAAAGAACTGGCTGCTTACGCTGTTTGGTTTACCAGTGTGGTTTGTGTGAAAACGGAACATTTTTTCTGGAGTAATAAATTGTAAGATTTTGAAAAGATTGATTAGATGCTCTTGAGACGAGCTTAAGCTGCAACTGAGAAGCGAAGAAATGTATGCCTACTTGTGCTTGTTCTGCCAAATTTAAAAAAAAAAAACCCAAACAACTAAAAACTTGTTTTGGTTTAACAGTTGGGTGCCAATGAGGTGCAAAGTTCACTGAATTCCTGCTGAAGATGGTGTGAGTTAATGGGCTTTGAAACTTATGTGCAAAAGCAGTAGATTGGACCTGAGATTTGAATAGTAACAGTCTTTGGCAGTTGTGTTTAGTCCCATCACGATACAAAACTGTGCTTTAATTTTTAGAAAGTTTGGGTGCAAAGCAGCAGTTCATAGGTTTTACAAGAAGGTGTTTCTTACAGAAATTATTGTTAAAATACTATAGACAGCTATACTTATGTAATTCTACAACTGTAAGGTTAAAAAGTACAGCTCCTCTATCTTAGAAGCATCTTTTTACTATTAGTAGTATTAACAGGAATAGACAGCTCTAGAGTGAGCAGCGCACACTAAAACTTCCCTGTGCATGGCACTTGGAAGGCTAGGACCAGGGTGAGGTTACCCAATAGACAAAACCTTGCGGAAAAAGGAAAATGAACTGTGCAAGGATGTTTGGGCTTGGGGATCTTGTAAGCTCACTAGTGATGATCTCACACGGTAGGTTACTGTGGTGAGAGGGTCAAATTTTGGATTTTGTCAACATCTTGGTAATCTAGCATGCAGTAATCTGTTGGCAAAGTACTTCTGCAAAAAACTTATCTTGATCTTTGCAACCAGTATGGTGGGTGGTAGCTCACTAAGTAGAACAGAGTAAGCTTCCAGTTCTACAGAAACTATATCTTCCCCAGCTGTCTGATTCACTTTGGTGACTGACGCTTGGTGTGATGTACTGCTGAACAGAACTCACGGACTCAAAATACAACTCCTTGATCCTGTATCTCGTTCCTTTTGCTATATAACATGACTGATGTTTATGGCAGTTCTTACACAAAACTGCTGGTCTTCTATCACCTGGTAATTTAATCAATGTCTTTCTCTTTCTCTCTGTCACCTGAGTGGCTCCACAATATGCATGGAAATGTACTTTGTTAGTTCTTCTCAGCAGTAATAAAAAAATTATAGGAATTTGTGCTGAGTACTTGAATTCAAGAATGTCTTGGTATGCGATTATTTTGGTACAGGGCACTGGAAGCTTATTCACTGTTTCAAGTATCCAATATGTGTGTTTTGAATAATAGAAGTAACAAGTGAGGAAACCGTCTCACTGAAATATTACATATTCTATTCCTATAAACTTTGTCATAAATCAAGGAGACTTTCAACAGTATCGTTAGATTATATATGGCTGGACTGATTGATTTTACTTGTTTTAATTATATATATACATAAAAAGTCAAGCAATTTCATTCATTCGGTAGTAGTCTAGTGGGCATTTATTATGACTAAATGCCTAGTTGGAATAGCTTATAGTTTGAGTAGTCATTCTGTGTCTAATGGGGACTGTCAGGGCCTTTGCCACAAAGTCTTACTGTCCATGTAGTGGCAGTGTCAGCTGAGCCTTGGGTTCTCTAACCCAACAGGAAGTGCTGTTGGGGGCACAAGGTCGAACTGCCTGTTTGCAGCTGTGTGCAAAACCTAATAATTATGAACATGGTGTAATATCTTTCCTACTGAATTCAGTGTGGTCCTCCTTGCAAGTACAGATCCTGCAGGTGATATTTGCATGCAGTACTGGTAGATATATATGTGTACTAAACAGGATAGCTTTGTGCTTCAGGCTCGTGCAAGGATGGTCTCGTACAAATGCCTTCATTTTCTCCTAGTATATTAGGATTTGCTCTTCTGTGGATGTGTCTGCTTATTGATTTGTGCTATTATGAAATGAACCAATGAGTTTCTGAGCTTGACACAAAGAAACTTCCTAAGCAATATTATTTTTTTCTGAACTGTTTATTATGAGGTCTTGATATTTAGGCATTGATGTTTTTCTACTCTAGTCCTCAAGTAAGAACAATTCTTAAGTGAGGTTATTACTGCTATCTTTTTTTTTTTTAAGACCTGAAAACCCACATTCTTGGGAAAAGTTCCCATTGTTGGTATCTAAGTGAAAGTAAAATCGGAAGAAAAAAATATGGAAGTTCTTAATCTTTTATTTAAGATTTCTCACTAGCTGGGTCAGACTGTCAAATTGCTTGATGGATCTAAAACAAAGAGCAGTGCTGTGAAAACATGAGACAAAAAAAGGTTAAAAGATTTTTCTGGGGGTCTCTGCACATTGGATAGTCATCAATTCTGTTACCAGAATGGCTCATGGAATATGTCTGAAGATGCGAGTGAGAACATGGTCTCCCCTCTAATTAAATTCTCATCTTTGCCCAAATAGTTGAAAGGGCAACTGTCTTAAACCTTTGAACTTTATTTGTAATACAAAGCTTCAATTAGATAAAAGACAATAATTAGCAAATCTTTTATCTTTGGGCATAATTAAATCTTTAAGGAAGGACATCTTAATCAATGGCTTGTAATGACAAGTTCATAAATAAATTAATTCTTCCAGTGAGTGCTTGGCAGAAATCAATGAGTGTTAAAAGAGATTCAGGATGAGGGGACACCACTATAGAAACACTGTAGCTCAATTACCCTTGGTTTAAAGATTCTCATCTATAAAGTATTAGCTTGTTCAAAAAGATGATGTATTATTTAAAGAGAGATCATTAAAATATTAACCTCAATATTGTATAGCCTTTTTTGGATCTTCCATCTTTACGTGTATATATATGTATTTCACCATGGTTTATAATTAGCTCTTTGTATAGTTCTCTACCAAAATATATAGTCAGTTTGATGCTGTCTTTGCTGAGTCCTGGTGATGAGTCTCATTACTGAAAGTAAGACTTGTCTGAGCAGACCAGATGTGTCCAGCCTCATTCACCTCACTGGTGAGCATCTCTCATTCGGGGGATAACTTGTATAATTAAGCTTAACATGCGTAAGTGTTCTTGCTCAAGAGATTCCTACATGCCTCTTCACTTAACACCTTATACTATAGCAATGTACATAACCCTTTTTTTTTTTGTTGTTGGTGTGGCAACAGTGAAATGAAGAAATAATTATTCTATCATGAACTCATTTTAAGGTTGGAAAAGACCTCCAAGATCATCAAGACCCAACCTTCTACCCAAAATCTCCATGGCCACTAGACCATGTCCTGAAGCACCATATCCACCTGTTTTTTGAATGCTTCCAGGGATGGTGACTCCACCACTTCCCTGCACAGTCTATTGTAATGCCTGACCGCTCTTTCAGTAAAGAAAGTATTTGTAATATCTAATCTGAACTTCCCCTGGTGCAACTCGTGGTCATTTCTGGTCCTTTTTCTGAGAGCATGTCTGACCAAGGTTTTACTTATGAGGTGATAAGCCCTGGAAGCTGCTGCTTGTTGGAGGGAGTGTAGCAACAGCACCCATGTTATAGAGGAGTTAATGGAAATTAGACCTTTTAAATATTTTATACAACAGTGTTGTTCCTAAATAGACCATTTTGCCTCCTGTTTTCCACTTAGTCTGCTCTTCTAGTTTTAGCTGACTAAAAATGGCAGCAGCTTTGCATTATTTTGCTTGTGTGATGCTCTTAGTAAATCACTTTCCTTGTTTAAATATCACATAGGTGTTTGTGGATATAATGTTCTTTTGTTGCAACATTGGGGACCTTCCTCTTTCTTTCCCCTATCCTAATACTTGAAAGTTGAGTTTAAAAAACAAGTAGCAAGTATTGCCAGTTGAACTCCTTTTTACAAAGTTTTTCCTGGGTTTTGCAGCATTTAGAGTGTTTCTGAAAATAACATTTTCCATTCAAATTTTGAATGTGCATGTCTGAGATGTGAGAATTTTTTTTGCTTTCCTTCTCTCCCACTTTCCTGTCTTCCCTTTTCCCAACAGGTAGCAAGAAGTTTAAGTGGAGAGTAAGTGCTGTGGCTCTTGATCAAGTGGTATCACTGCTGGACAAAGGGACTGAAAACTGGCAGAATGTTTACTAAACCACTCTTATTGAATTTATCTTGCTTTCTTGAGGAGAGAAGAATTATGAATGAGCACTTTCTCCTGTGTATTTATCTCCTTCTCTGTATCAACTGAGCCCCCTGATTAACAAGTGCAAAAGGTCTTAAGCATGCTGAGTTTTTCCAGCAGGTTGGGAGCTGTAGTCCCTGTAATCTGGCTGACGAGCTGTTGTAGCTGGAAGGCTGCTCTTGTGTTTGGTTTCCCTGGCAGCCAAGAAGAGGACCTGTTTGGCCAACCTGCACATATAGGTCTGGTCTAGTCAGAGGCAGTGCTGTTCCTCTCCATCTGGAAGATCAAGCAAAACTAGACTAAACATGTGCAGATACTGTGGTGGAGACAAGCTGGGAAAGAGAGGTTAGGGTGTTGCAGTGGAAAAAGATCTGGGACGTGCCAGAGCTTGAGGGTATGGAGGTAGGGGGAAGGTAGTAGAAGTAGAAAGTGAGCAGGTTGCATTTAAACCAAATGAGACAAAATCATGGAAAAGTGGGATAGGTTGGACTGCTGCTTTGATCTCTTTTCTAATTTAGAGAATGAAAAACTTGTTAGTTTTATACTGCCCAACATTATTAGCTAAATAATTGCAGTTTCTCCTAGTGTATTACGCTGCATTATGAATCTGTTTTGGTTTTGAGTGGTGAAAATATGCAGCTTCTAGAATGATCAATTTTATTTTATTATTATTTGTTTCTGTTGTGTGGGGCACTGAGTATCAGATAAAGTTGAAGTGATAGCAATTTCCGATCTGAAACTTGTTAAGCGGCACAACAGATGGAAAGTTCTGTTCAGGTTATGAGTGTCCAGATCTGTCGCTGATTAAAAGAAGGGTAGCGTATGCTGGTGACTGGTCTTGATGGGTATCTCTTTAGAATAGTAAGACAGGTTTCTCATGCTCATAATCCAGGAGCCCTGCTGCTGACAGGCAGTATCTGCTGCTTCTCATTTTTTGTAAACATCAGTTGCTATCCATGTGAAATTGCATTATAGCTCAGAGCTTCTTTGGACAGACTTATTCACAACCTGGATATTTGCTGTTCTTCAGAAGGGTGATAGGAATCTAAACCTCTCTCCTCTTCAGATAGATTCTCCCTTCAGAGCTGTCATCCAGGTTGTCAAAACTTATCCTTAGCAGGTTTTGGCTTTAAAGGTCCTCTTATCAACACCAAAACACTCCTGTCCATCCCATTACAGATTGTCAGTGGGAGCCTTTGCATATTTAGTTTGAGGAAGCCTGGGAATCTTTTGTTAAATTCCTTTGAAGGAATTTAAATAGTCCTAATGACCATATTACCTTACAGGCTTTTAAATGTTTCACCAGCTGCTCAATTCAATGCAGTATAAATTGTAAGCCTTCCTGCAGTAATCTCAGCATTTGTTTGGGAGTTAACTATTAACAGATTTTCCTTTCTGTCAGACAGTAGGCTCAGTAGGCTCTTGCACCTGCTTAATTCCCTACAGGGTTTGTTAGAAGCAAATGTTGCTTTCCTTTCAAGTGCTCTGGGTTTTGTTCTCTATATGTGCTTTACATGAGGTCAGTTTGAAGAAGACTTAGACCGATGGACCTCTGTACTTCTTGCAAACATGTATTCTGTCCCAGCAGAAATCTTGGCTGGCGAAGAAGCTCCCAGCTGCGTAGGTAAACTCTGGCTGAGCCGTGGCTTTGATGCAAAAAGATTAATTCAGTGTGGTGCTCTTTACAAGGCTTCATTTCTACCTTACTACTAACCTGCTTTTCAACATGCTGGTATCTTAAGTCGTTCAAGAAGAGAGGAAGAAGTAGAAGTGAAATAAACAAGTCAGTCAGATATGTGGGCTAAATATTAGAAACAATGTGAGTGATTAAGCCAATACAACTGATGTATCTTAAGTATTTCTTGTTTAAAGACAATGATGGACTGCCTCCCACACATCTCAAAATGAATCTCTTAATGTATTTTTACAATTTCAAATTATTTCTGTTACAGAATAATGAAGAGGTTTGATGCCTAGGGTACTTAATGTTCTGTCGTGTATTGTAATAGCTATTTAAAGTGTAGGAAATACCCTAATAAGAAAGCTTTCTAAGTGTGCTGATCTCATTGATCCTTATCGTAGCACTCTCTGTAAAATAATAATTGGAAGATATGACAATAGAGATGTCTGATTAAACTGTTAAACATCTGATAAAACTTTGGCAGTTAGATGACTTCAAGAGCTTTTCTTTAAAAAAACCCCAAAACAACAAACACCTCAATTTTTAAGACTTTTTATGCTAACTTTTATTCAGAATATTGTGACCTTTGCTAAGGTCATAGTTGATGAATTGAAATATTCTGAACCTAAGTTATAAACCTAAACCCAGAAGATGTTAAATATCTTTTAATGGAAGAAGTATATGGTGAATCAAGACTGTACTTTTTAAGGAATGTTTAACTGACTGTAGATTTAAATTTTTTTTGAAGTAGGTATCTAAGTAATTTAAAAAAGTAAGCTTATAAGTAATTTCCTTTTCTTACACCTCCTGACTCCTCCCCTAATCCCCCAATGAAACTCGTTTGTGTTGTTCCCTCTCCTGTTTCTTGTTTCTAGCGAGAAAATAGTAGTTGCAGTCACTTGTTCCTTTCCCATTCTTGCTCACATGTACTATTTTGTCCTTAGTCTGTAGTGTTTGGCCTCTTTTCTGCTCTACCTTCCTCATATCTTTTTTTTCCTCTATATTCCTGCGTTCATGAGTTTTAGACTTGCCTGCTTGCTCGTGTGACTTCATTTGATGTCTTCCCCAAGTACAATATTACCTTTTTTCCTTATACTTATGTTGTTTTGAAGGTTTTGTTTTATTATACTTTTTTACAAGATCCAGTTCAGCAGAAAGAATCCAGTCTCATCTTAAATAAAGTTACTCGGTTTTCTTGGGATTCATGACCACATGACTTCCTCCAACAGGAATTCTATTTTACTTTTTAACTGCCTGTCTTTTCTTCCAGATGCCTCTGTCAGACATGTTGTCTGTGATGCTTCCCCCCCCTCAATTTTATCTGACAATTTATATTTGTATACATTTATTTTAGTTTTGCTGTATTTATTTTTTTTATAGTGCTCAATCTCCTCTTCCATTCTATTTTTATTCAGCCTGTTGTGTGTGGTTTTTTTTTTGTTTGTTTGTTTGTTTGTTTGAATTATTTTTTAATTCTGGAAGCAAGGGTCTCCAACTCTGCACTCAGGCCACTGGGGTAGCTGAGCACCAAGCGTATTAATGTACCGATAGTCAGTGCACCAGTGGCATCAGCTCTGATGAATGTCAGGGAGTTACTTTCCTGCCAAGTCTTAACTGAGGACTCAGTTTTCATTTGTGAGTGCAGGGCTCTGGGGCTTCTCAGGAATGTTATATGCTTTCATTTTCATTTGTCCAGGATGGGAAATCAGCACTGCATGGAAAGGGTGGCATATTTAACATCCTACCCCCAGTAATACTGGTGCCAATATATGGGAGTCAGCTTAAATATAGCCTCCCACTAACTACTGATGGACTGCTGCTAAATGTTTATTTTGGCTTAAAGGGACACTGTGGAGATGTAATCAGAGAATTATTTTGTTTCAAATTTTCCATTCAGTGCATATTTTTCTGGCTGACTTACTTGGCTGTGCGTTTCAACATATATATATGTATATGTATACACGTATAAACATGGTTATCCATCCGTCTACATTAAAAAATAACAACACTGCCTTTGCATGTTATTAATATGCGTTTACAAATGAATAACTTAAAAATTTCCCTGCAGATGTTGCTAAAATGCTCTGAGTTAGGAGAAAAAAAAAAAAAAAATGTGAAAACTGAATGTGCTTCTTGTTATTTATGGATTTTCGTTTGCTTTTTTTAGGCTGCTTTCTGGCTTCAAGTGCACTCTCTACTCTTATACAGTTGTGCAGTAGTACTGCACCCTAACATCTAAGCAGCATGAATACAGTGGTGTAACTTTCTAAATGATTATGAAATAATAGTATATTTTTCTAGTCGAAGTAATGTTCACTTGGAAGGGTAGCTTTTTGATGTTCTGTAATGGCCCTCTACATCACAACTCCACCTTCTGGCATTGCAAAGCAGTAAGTTGTTAGGGCTGGGTGTATCATTCTTGCCTTTGGAAAAATATTTTTTTTATGAACGCTAACAGTAAGGGCAGAAGAGAACTTGTCTAACATTGAGGAGTTATGTTTAAGTTTGTATATTCATCTTTGGTCTGATTGTGGCAGTGACCTGGACTGGCCTGTCAATACATTATCTGTGATTTTACATAATGAGGTACAGATTAAGATTTTTAAGTCACTTAGAAGACTTTAACTTTAGTTCTTCATTTAGGATCTAGCTTTATTAGCACCCACCCTCTTCAACACTGAGAATAGAAAAAAACAGCCCATTGAGGCATCTATACCTCTCTTTCTACAGAGCACTATCAAATTGTTGCAATCACATTGGAAGAGGTTTTGGATGACTGGCATACAAAGGGTAGTCATTATAAGCAGCCCCAGTCTATTATGGCACCATACCTCAGTCAAGAATTGAGGCAGCGTGAGGATAGACTTATGATCTCTATAGCAAAGAATGATCCTGTCTAAGGAAACTGGGCCTTTAAAACTGTAATATATAGAAGTCAACAGGACCCTTGAGACTGGTAAGATGGCTGCTTGAGGAACACCTGATTTCAAGACTGATTTCTTTGCTTGTGTGGTTTTTGTTTTGTTTTTCTTTTCCCCTCTCTTCCTGTGTGGTGGTTATATCCATTTTTTCTGGTAGAAAATAATTGAGTATGTAGGAGCAAAAGATGAATTGAGAAGTGGAAGAAGACTGTCTTGTCTTTTCTTTCACAAAGAATGTATCTGTTCTCACTTTTATGTCAACCAACAATAGAGAGACACTTTCCCAACTATATTCTTCATGCAAGTGATGCTATGGCTACCACATGGCTGTTCTATAATTGTGAGGTGACGATTGTGCGATGCCAACTGGAAGGCAGAAATGAGGTTAGGCAATGCTGAACAGGAGGGGAGTGGGACACTGATGCAAGCTGATTATTACCTTGTAGCTGGTGAAGTGAGGTAATCTTTGAATTTTCAGAGACCTGCCTTCACAGGAAAAAAAACCCAAACAGTATTGTCAACTTTCTAAGTAATAAAGATATCATGAATTAGGTTTGGGACAGGTTGCTGTTAGTTTGCTTTTTAGTACAACTCTTCTTCTTTGCTATAATATAGTAGCAGTGCCCTGATGGAAGTGAAGGCAGCTCGAGTCATTAGCACTTCCCAAGAAGCAGAGACAGTAACTGGCGTTGCAAATGCTTCCAGCTTGCTGCTTCCTTCAGCACCTGGAAAAAGGAATAAGAGCAACTAATCTTCAGGACTAGGTTTATTTTTAGATGTATTTCCAGCTTCTTTGGAATCCTCTGTGTAACCAAAAATATTTTTATGATGTATTTTGAGTTGAATTTGGGAGTTTGTTTTACTGCAAAATATTACTTATTTCTATAATAAGCGCCATTTGAAAAGCACAGCTATGAGAATATTGGTAAGTATCTGCATGTCTAGCAATGCTGGCAGGAAAGGAGGAGTTGCTGATTAGCTTTTGGGATTTGGCCTTTTTTTTTTTTTTTTTTTTTTGTCAAAAATCCTTGGAGGGAAGTTTTGCACAGGAATAGATGCACACTCCCCTACAAGAGACCACAACAGAACTTTGAAGTGCTCATCTCTGAAGGAGGTGCTGATTTCAAAATTTGTATTTGTTAATGTCACAGTCATCTCAGTATCCCATCTTAAAAGAGCTTGCGTATTAAATACTTTCATGACACTTTAAAAGATGTAAAGGTCAGCTGAGCCATCCTGACCTTGAAGTAGATTTCACTAGTAACCTTAATGAAATTTGATGGCTCTAAAATAACATATTAGTCAAATTAGATTTTTTTTAAAAAAAGTAGGAGTTGCTAAAATACACAGACTTTCAAGATCTATAAACCTGAGCATCTCTGACTTTATGGGCTCAAGCCAGACACAGATGCAATTACTGAATTGGGTCCAACAATTCATTACGCGGGTATGAAGTACGGGCACGAAATTTAGGTAAGGGATCACTGATAGTAAAATTTACAATTGACACTACATCCAAGTCTCTTTTTTGGAATTTGGCTCAAATATACCCCAACTCTAGCAATAGTACATAAATACATAGGGAAGTGAGCTGGTGATAGAGCTGTAGTACTGTGAGCTAAAATCTTGGGAGTGGGACGGCTGCCATTGACTTCAGCAGAGCCAGAAAGTATTTCCTCATCCTTTTACATGATAATTAGGGTTGGCCATGAAGTGAGTCCTCCATCTGTATTAAACCTTGGGGCCTCCGCTAAAGCCAACCATCTATATGTGGATCTTGTTACTCCAGAATGGTTCTAAGATGTATCCCATAGTGCCTAGTGAGGGGCTCAGCTGCCTGAGGAATTGGTCAGCAGGCAGCTATTCTTTAAACCCTAGCGTGTATTTACGGGCAGGAGGGAAGGAGGAAGGAAGGGATCAGGACCAAGTGTGTTTAGGGGTGGTTGAGCTGCAAGTGGGCCACAGCAGAGGCTGACCTATTTGGAATTATTTCAGACCTTTCAGGGCCAGTCTGGACTGCTACAGAGAGACGTGTTTTGGGGTTTGATCGGCCTCATGAGAGTGATGATGCCTTTGTTGGCCAGCAGTGTGTGCTGATAGTGCCTGAATGACTTGCCTAAATTCATGTCAGAAGTTGATGGTGCTGCAAGAGCAGCTTTAACATCGATTGACTGGGATTTTAGGTTAGTACTATAAACCCTAGACCTGGCTTCCTTGCACTTTTTTCAGGCCATGTCTTTATCAGTGACTCCTGCAGCTGGCTGAAAGCACGATTTGCACAAAGCTGACCTACATTTTAATATTTGTCACTTTCTGAAAACCTCAGAACTGTGACTTTTTCCAATCAAGTAACTAGAGATGTAAAAATCAACAAAGGAAACAGTTAATAGGCTTCAGGGCAATCAGAGGGCTTTGGCTCCTACTGCAAAGTATTAGCGGCTGAAATTTGACCTCTTAGCCAATTAATTTTGGCCAGTGTAAAATTCCATACACTAAATCTGTTTACGATACTTCACTATTCTAGGCATCTGATACTGTGCCAGGACCTTAATATGTCTCTGAACAGAGGTCAAGTCATGGCCTTAAAATGAAGACTTGAAATGTAAGCTGTGTGTGGGTGGGTAGCCTTATGTCCCTAAGGGGCTTATGAGTTCCTTTTCTATTGCTGTATGATCTGAAACTCGGGTGACTGCTCTCTGTATTACCTTCTTGTATTTCTTAATCAAAATAAATCCATTTTTCAGTTCAGAAATGACCTCTCTCTTTCACAGTTTGTCTGTACCTTTATGTTTTTCACACGTGGCTTTAGTTAAGTGTGTTAGCAGGCATCTCTTGTCTGTGTTGTACATCTGTTCAAAAATTCATCTTTACTACATTTCCTCGACAAGTCTAAATTATATCCATCTTGCACTTGGAGGTGAAACAGTTGTATCCTGGTCCTTCTGCCTGTGCTACCCAATCATTTAATGCTTTATCATCCTGGCTTTGGCTTTTGGTCCTGAATTTCCCTCTGTTAAAGTCTATGAATGCCAGTCAAGTAGACTGATTGTCATTAAAAAACAACCAACCAACCGTTTGAGGAGTGAAAAGTATTGGTCGCTGCATGGCAACATATTAAGAATACAAAGCTGTGTTAAGTTCAAGTGAATGCTGCTTACTTCTGCGTATATACTGACTGGATTAAAGCCTAATTCAGTTCCTTCAGTTGATACCAAGCTATATACCTAACTGGTGTTTGGTTATGAATGGGATGAACTGGTATGCTTAAATCTACACTGTGTGAAACACAGCGCAGCACCGCATTACCAGTACCATGCAAGCGTGAATCTCATGGTAAGAGGCTAAGGTCAGGCAAAGTCTGTATTACATAAAATTCTGTTTGTCTGACTTCTAGGTGGAGGGCTGCATGCTGCTTTGTTCTCAAGAGCCACTTGACGTGTTTTAAACCATAATGCAAGAGCAGTTTTGTGACATACTCTGTACTTCTTGTGTACATGTTTTATTAAAGTGTCCTGTTGGCATGTTCTGAACAATTTTTTTTTGTGGAGGATTGAAATGTTGTGTGCAGTAAGTTAAAGGTGTGCAAATTAGCCTGAAAAAAATGAACGCATAAAGTGAATATCTGCTTTCCCCAGGCCTGGATGAATCGGCAATCATGTGCCTGAGACTTTGAGAGGCTTCTGTAAAAGGAAACAAAGTTTAACAAGATGATACACGTCAGTATCCAAAATGTTTGAATCTTTAGATAATGAAATAAAAATGTGCCTTCCTTCCTACTACTGTTGTCTTCTAAACTACTTCAGGATGTAGATGTGCTGAAAACAAATGGTAATTCACTTGGAGTCACTCACTGCAGAATGCAGATTAGGATTAACTCAAGTTTAGTAACAGCAGATGACTGATAATTACCTGCCAAGGATTAGTGTGCCCTAGTTAAATGGCAAAGTAGTACATCCATCAGGGACTGACCTATATCTGCCTGCACAGCACCTGATACAACTACTGCTTTTACAGCAATGGCTACGATTATTTGTCTTTTACACTTTTTGTTGTCTTCTGTAATGGCCAACGGATATTACTGTTTGAAAGATGAACTCCGAAGGCTTATAGTGTAGAATGCCAGTAATAAAGCATCCTTACCTGGTACTAGGAAGTTAAAGAAATTTTGAGGCCAGATCCTCAATTTGCTTAAGCCTGATTTATATTGAATTCAGTGGAGATAAAGTGGTTTGTCAGAAGTCTGTTCCTTAACTGAAAGAATTTTTTATTTTTGGAGGGGCAGGGTGTGTGTGGGTTGGTGTGATGATGGGGATGATGGCGAGTGGGGTGGTGGGTAAAGAGACCAAAATTAAAAATGCACAAGAACAAATGGCCTAGTCATTTCCATTTTGAATTTACTTAGCCATTAAAACAAATGAGATTGTCTTTGTCTGTGATATATGGTTCCCAGCTGATGTAAAAGGTATGAAAATAGTTAATGGCTTAAAGAAGAGAAACAATAGGGTTTTATATTATCTAAGGAGATTGTCTTTGTAAAGCTGTTCCCTGGGTACCGACAGGTGGTGTTGAATTTTGCATACCTTGTATACTTGAAAGAATAAGATATTTAGAAGGAAATAAATTACAAAACTGTGCAGCAAAGGTTGCTTCTTGAAGTGGAAAACCTTAGTCAAGTTTCTCAGCCCCTAAATAGAAGTACCTGGTGCGAATGGGGCCACAGAACTGAAGCTGGACAATCTGGATCATATATCCTGTGAGAAACTACTCTTGTATTAAATCTGCTTGTTTGGGGGGTTATTTTTTAACCTGTCATGGTAGAGAGAGCACCAGTGAATTTCAGACTGGAGTGTGCAGCCCGCAGCCTTCTATATGTGGGAGAGTTTGGGAGGAGTGTTCCAGCTCAGCCCCATCTATGGAAGAGAAATCTCTGCCTTGCTGAAGCCTTGCCTTGTTCATGATGTCAAAGGACATGAGCTTGTCAAGTCAAGCTTCATAACTGCTCCATTGTGAACTAAGTGCAATGTGCTAGTAAATACTCTACTGAATGAAACTGTGCAAGGTGTGGACTATCCTAGTATTTCAGAATAGGACTTAATCATACCTTTTATATGATATGGGGGAGGAAGGAGGAGAAACAGTGTGGAGGATGCAAACTTCTCTGATTTGAATATTTGAGGTTTCTTCATTCCTAGGTAACAAAACTGGAGATGCGCAAGATGTTACGCCAGAAAGAGCATTGTATTGGTTTTCCTGGTGTGGTGTTTTTTTTTTTTTTTTTTAATGTAAAAACTTTTTCAAACAGCCCACCAGATGGTAGTGTTTCCTTTGTAATTAGAACTGTAAATTCATAGAAATGACTTGTTTGGCATAGGTCACTCAAGGACTGCTCAATATGTGGAAGAATTAGAGAATTGTAAGTAAGAAGCAATGTTGGTTAACTAAGCAAAAAAGAAAAGGGGGAAGCCCACCCATAATTTTCAGCCAGATGAGACAATGAAGGACTCTGTGCAGCAGAGGCTTGTGTTCAGCGTATTACAGATAAGCTCCCTTGCCTAGAATTGCAGAAATATTGCAAGCAATAAGCCATGAGACAACCTGAAAATATTTCATCTTTTGCAATAAGGAAAGTTACTGTTCAACTGCAGTGCTTTTCTGAAACATCCGATGTGACGTGGTTGTGTTGTTTAAATGGGATGTACAGTATCTCTTATTGCACAAAGTTTTGTTGGCAAGTGGATAGAGTGCAGAGGTGATGGATTTAGGAGGTCAAAATTATCTGGTGGTGTCTGGTCTTTGGCAAGTCTCTTTGCTAGGGTATGCTGCAGGTTCCCATTTCTGGGGTTTACTGTTAACCATTATCAGGTTCTTGAAGTGAACTTAGAGTGTTCTTCAATAATATGATTTCATCTGCACATGGCTTTCATTGACTGTCATAAATAATAGGTTTGGGTCAGTTTGCTTACATGTTTTGAAAGGTCTGATTTTATTCAGCCTTAGGATTGGAGAAAAAAAATGTACCACACAATGTGAGATTTCACAGGAGTGTGAGAAAGTGATTTTCAAGGCAGTCTTAATAGAGACCTTCATACCAGGAGCTTTCAATTCACTTTTGGACAGAAAACAATGGAGAAATACTGCAGAAGGTTGCAGTGAATACTTGCTTGTCTTCTAAACGAATTAGTCTAGATGTATGTGTGGTTACTTTGTTCTTGCTTTGTTTGAATAATCTCACAAATGATATCAATTCTGGAAAGCTGATGCACGAGAGAAATTTTTAGGAGGATCTGACTGTTAGTAGAGGGTATTTCTGATTACTGTTCCTAAAGTGTTGCAATGGAAGTCTGAGTCTGTATATGATTATGATCATCCACTCAGAACAAGGCAAAAGGCTGTCATGTCTCAACATCTGGGTTTAAAAAAAATCATATGGGTATTCTAAAATGAACTGCTCAACCAGTGAGCTTCAAATTAAAAAAAAAATAAAATTGCAGATTTACATTGTGTGGGCAAGGGGAAGAGGGAAAGGACTTTTATATGCAGAAAAAACAGCTTCGGATGATTTACCCAAAATGAAGGGAGGGAGAGAGGGGAAAAACAGTAATGAAATCCCCCCCTTCTCTGGATAAATTATTCTTTGCCCAACAGTGCTATTAACAATTTTAGTGGAACCTTTTTTTAACACCCCTCCCCCCCCATTATTTCCATAGAACAGTACCCCAGTCTGCAGCATATGTCAGGGAATCTTGGCCCTAATTCCCCCGGAGAAAATCCACAGTATGTCCCTGTCTGTTGGGTTCAGAGTTCCTCCCTTGCCCCCTCTGACCTCTTTGCCTGACCAGAAGTCTCTCCCCATCCCCATTACATCAGCTGACTTTTGTGTCGTCACCTGTCTTGGTTCCTAAAAGTCCTCCTTCAGCCTGAAGGACAGATGTGTTTCCCCTGGAAATACCTTCTGCGCCTGTGAGGATATAGACCGTGTAATTTCTGAGCTCCGAGTCTGCAATGTGTAGATTTTCTTTTGCAGTGCTGTGTAGGTGAATGCAGAATAAAATCTGTATCACAACATCAAAACAGTTTGATTTAAATGTGATGTATGCTTGTAAAGTAGGATCCCACAGCCTTTGAAGTATACTGGTAATTACAGAACAAATTACACAGAACTTGCTGATGAGCTTGCTTTAAAATCTACACTTGGGATGTTCAATATCACTTTAAACCAATGTCTGTATTATGCATGTGGGGATCTAAAAGGACATATCTGGATACTTTACATGATCAATAGGAATGTGTGTTCACAAGATTGTGGTGCTCCAAGATGTGTGTAAGTAGGCAAATTCTGGAGCTTGCAGCTGAACCCTTACAGATTCAAAAGCAAAGCAGCAGCAACTGTCCAGTGCAGTGAGCTTAGGAAGTGAGCAGGTAAACTCAACCCTGAAAATGTGTAGAATAGCTGGAACTGACTGCACTTCTTGTGGCTCCAATATCATGTTTCAGTTATTCTGAGTGTGATTACTGCACTTTGTGCATCGTTTTTAATCCCTGAAAAATGAGCCGATTTGTACAGGCAGGAAAGACTTGCAGAACAGAGAGCTGATCCTACTACCAAATGAGAAAAATAAATATTATGAGCCTATCTGCTTTTAATAATGTTATATTAGAAGTGTGTTTTAGATGTGTTCAAGGAGTCTGTTTTCAAGCCGTAAATGGCTCCTGTATAATTTTGCTCAGATAACTAAAGCCTTTTTTTTTTTTTTATTGCAGCAGGCCTCATCTTTGATTAATGATTTTGATTTTTCTCATGTTGTATGTTTGTGATTCCTTACAGTTTTAAGATTTTTGTCAGTATCTGTCCTGTAGTGTTTAATCGATCATTTGTTTGCTCCATATAATAGAGAATATTTCAACTGAGTATTCAAACACTGCAGTACTGCTACAGTACTACTTTAGACACTGTTTTTACTCATTTTTAACTCACAAAGACATTAGCTAGGAAAACAAGATGCATTATAAAATCTCCAAATTTTTAGCTTTATTTGCTATTTTAAATTTTATCTGATCAATATTTATCATGATTTTTTTCAGCTAGGCTACCCATGTGTTATAGAAGCAGACACTGTTAGGTGTGTAGTGAAAGACAGAGATAATTTCAATTAGATGAGCAACAAACTCTTGTTTTTATACTCTCCACTTCTACAGGGTGTTTGAAGCAGTCCAATTACTTCATTGAATATGTTTTAAAAACATATTACATGTTGCTGTTCAGGAGCTCCCGGTTCTTTGTAGGCTGAGCTGATACGTTGCTTTGGATACTGATACTTTATACAGTATGTATCTTTAAAACAAAGACACAAGGTAGCTTTTAAGAGAAGAATCATAAATGGGATGTGGTTAATAGTGAATACTGAACCTGCAATCAGCAAGTTCCGATTAAAACAACTATCCAGCATCATAGGAATGCCATATGCCTTTTTTTCTTTTTTTCTTTTTTTTTTTTTTTTTTTTTTATTTCCTGGGCTCTTAAGGCTCTTCGTAAAAAGTTAAGTTTGGATTGTGGTGTTTTGTGGGGTGTTACTTTGTTGAGTTTTTCTTCCTCGTGTGTGTGTGTGTGTGTTTTTTTTTTTTTTTTTTTTTTTTTTTTTTTTTTTTTTTTGTTGTTTGTTTTTTTTTTTTTTTTTTTTTTTTTTGTGTTTTTTTTTTTTTTGTTTTTTTGTTTTTTTATGCACAAATAGCCTTTTTCTTTTCATTTTACTTTTTCCCCTGCATCAAGCAGAATCTTTGCAGATTGTGTCATAGGTGGAACTGGTAAAGCATTCTTGTGCTCAGAATGCTCAATTCCTAACCCACTAATTTAAGGGTGGAACTATTTCTGGAAATGTTATGAGCCTGTATGCCTAAGAACCTCTTATTCTGTGAGTGCAAAGGCACTAACGCTTTGATAGAAGTGGCCTGTGCTCAGATGTTTTCCATATACTCAGTAAGCTGGCTTTATTAAAATTCTTCTAAAAAATATGTGTTTCTTAATAAGTTTGCATGTTGATTTTGACATCCAGTTTTTAAATGAGATCATGGACAACTATACAAAAATGCTTTATCTTTTTATATCTTATTCAAGAATGGATACTACCTACTTCTTCAAACCTGTGAATAGTGTAAATGTCAGAAGACTCGGTCCATTTTTCTATCAGTTGAGTGATTGAAAGGGAAAGAATGGAACAGTGGGAAAATGTTTGGAGTCTATGAAGCAGCACATGATATTTTTTGTCTCCACCAGGACTGAACAACACAGTTTTAGACAGAAACAATGCTACCCACTACTGGAAAGCAAATACCCCAGAAAAAAGGGGCAGGTCACTCAGCAGACCCTCTCCCTAAAACAGTGAGGAGAGGGGCAAAAGAAGCAGAAACTTCAGGTAAAGTGTTTCTACAGAAGTGTATTTTATTTGCTGATGTCAAACTGCTTTTTCTGTAGAAGGCTTTTCATCATTCTCTAACATAGTCCACAAAGGAAGAGATGGTGGATGAGCACAGCAGAACTGAGTCAGCAAAAAAATACAAGCAGTCTTTTGACAATATTTCACCTTGTGTACACTAGGACTTACCTGAAAAATGAGATTATCAGAAAAAAAGATCCCAGATTCGTTTTTTCTTTAAAGTTTTATATAATATTAGGTAAGGGACAGGAACACAGTAATGTTGATAAAGTATCTGAGCAGCACCACCTCCTCTCAGTTTTTGTCTGACAGTGCTTGATATCTGGACATTATCCTCTATATCTCAGCTTTCCACATTTTAAATGAGGATTTAATTCCTGTGAAAGGTGTTAGACTGACAGCCCAGGAAACAGAGGAATAACCTCAAATAGTGCATGCATCACGCCCTTCATAAAAATATCACAGCACACTGTAAAATTAAATTAGAGTCCTTGTTTTGCCTACAGATCAAATACACCACAAGGCAGAGGAATGCAGGGGATTTTTTCTCCACTACCCTGCAAAAGTACTTCAACATCAACTCACAAGACTTCCTCAAAGGCTGTGGCTAATCCCATTCCATCTCCAGACCTCTTTAATTAAAACTGAAAAAGATTGTGTGTGGTCATAGCTAGTACAAGTCATACTGGTGTTTTCTGTTATGTAAACATCTAATGGGAATTGGTCTGTACCAGTTTTTCCTCTCAAGGCTGAGAAATCATCCAATTGGTAGTGAAAAGTATGTGTGATTCAAAGGCTGTTGCATTTGAACCAGAGATCTAAAAGGGGGAAAATGCACCACAATGGATAACCAGTGGCTTCAGCTCAAGTATCACAGTCAGCTTGATTCTGAGGAAGAGATTTAGGCAATTTTTTATGTTCTTCAGAGCTTAAGACATAAGAGAAGAATAGTAATGTGATCAAAAAATACATAACACTTCAGTGTACACTGAAAAAAGAAAAGCTGCAGGTGAATAGGATAAACAGGATAAAAAAATGAAACAGATTCCAGAGGCTATCACTATGGGGGTGGAATTTGCTACAGTTTAGTAACTGCTCAGATTAAATAATTTATGTTTCTATTAAAGCATTAACATTCCTGGATTTTTTTTATAGACATTAAATATATTTTTGTGCCTGGTATACTCTGGGAATGCCCTCATACAGATGTGAAGAAGGTAGAAAACTTAAAACATGCTGTGGTCTAACCCTAACCAGGAACATAACTACCTATGCACGAGTAACCTTGTCAATTCTCATGTGACATTTTATCCACCTTTTCTCAAGGTTTTATATCCTTAAATCCTTTGGACCCCAATCAGTCAGACAACAGACTGGGGCAAAGCACAGGAACAGTATTACTTGCCTCCCTCTACAAGCTCCCTGGGGCAAAGAGACACTAAAATGTTTTGCTGGTCCTGCTTGGCCTTGTGCTGGCCTTTCTTTCCAGCCCATTGGTATTGACTCAACTGTAGATTTTCCTTTGGCCAAACAGGAACCAGTACTGGGTGAATCTTCTTGCTCTTAGGAGGAGATAAAGACCCAGAGCTGAGCCCCAGGGCACCTGGTCCCCAAGGACTCTCAGTTGCTACAGCCAAGGTGGGTTCAGCCCCCAGCTCTCCTCACCTCCAACATCAGTTTTGTTGCATCCTTGGGGAGGGACTTTGAGGGACCATCTCCTTTTTTTTAGATCCAGGTCTATCAGACACAGATGTATTAAACTGTATTTTCACAAATGACAGCTTGAGATCAGTTGCCAAGTTTAACCTGTGAAGACTCTCATCAATCTAAATAACAGTGATGTCCTTTGGTAGGAAGAATTCTTCTAGATATCTATCTGAACGACTGTTTGTCATTTGATGGCTGACATTGCTTCAGCTGTCCAAAAGGTAGGTTGATGCTCTCATCAATGAGTTTAGAAATGTAATACCAGTCTACAAGTGAAAATGTTTGCTCATGCACTTAGCACAGCCAAAATAATATTGAATATATGTCACCTATTAAAAGTATTTTTACTTTTGTTCAACATAAAATTTGTAACACTAGTGACTTACACAAGTTTGGGTATTCATTGCTTTTGTACTTTAAAATTAGACTACCTCAGTGTAATCATGGTCTCAGAGTCCTTTTTAATGAACACCACTATTACATGTTGAATTGCTTGAATTAATGAAGGAGAGCATATTTTGTGAAAAAAAGAAAATCTAAAGGCAATAGTTTTCTGTGAAGAAATATTAAAGGGTTGATTGAAAATAAAACTTTCAGCTATCATTTTATTAGGAGTCTGTAATTTCTTCTTGACTTTTTTTTTTTTTCCCCCTAGCATATAGGGAAAAAAACCCATTAATAAATGTGGGGTTTTTTTTAATGTAACTGAATGCCTACTACTTAGTTGTAGAAATGTGAAAAGGAAGACAAGCACAGCAAAAATGTACAGGAAGACTTTTCTTTTTGAGTGAAACCCCATACATTGGTACAGGTTAAGGGTTGACCTGCTGGAAAGCAGCTCTGTGGAGAAGGACCCTGGAGTTCTGGTGGACAACAAGTTAACCATGAGCCGGCAATGTACCCTTGTGGCCAAGAAGGCCAATAGTACCCTGGAGTGCATTAAGAAGAGTGTGGTATGCAGATTGAGGGAGGTTCTCCTCCCCCTCTGCCCTAGTGAGGCCACATCTGGAGTCCTGTGTCCAGTTCTGGGCTCCTCAGTTCAAGACACATAGAGAACTACTGGAGAGAGTTGAGTGGAGGGCTACGAAGATGATTAAGGGACTGGAACATCTCTCTTACAAGGAAAGGGTAAGGGACCTGGAGAAGAGAAGACTGAGAGGGGATCTTATCAAAGTTTATAACTATCTAAAGGGTGGGTGTCAAGAGGATGGGGCCAGACTCATTTAATAGTGAACAGTGACAGGACAAGAGACAATGGGCACAAACTGGAACTTAGGAAGTTCCACCTCAAAATGAGGAAAAACTTCTTCCCTTTGAGGGTGATGGAACAGGCTGCCTAGAGAGGTTGTGGAGTCTCTTTCTCTAGAGACTTTCAAAACCCTCCTGGGTGTGATCCTGGGCAACCTGCTTTAGTAGGGGGGTTGGACTTGATCTCCATAGGTCCCTTCCAACCCCCACCAATCTGTGATACTGTGAAAAATTTGGAAATGTTTTGATTATCTCTACATAAAACAATGTGTTTCAAGGACATATAGCAATTATGAAGAGCAACACATCTAGACAGTATCAAAATATACATATGTCTCTGTTTAATCAAGCAGAGTGTGTTGAATGTGTACTTCTGAAGTAATCGATCTAGAGAGACAACTGTGTTGTTAATGCAGCTAACCAAAGTACAGGATTTTGTCAATAAAATAACAGCTACTCACTTGTATTTATTAAATCAACATATTCACGCATTTCAGTGCATCTTGTCTAAGTGCTGTGTCAATTAGAGAAGATGCAGATGATAATTAAAAAAATATGTAATCCATTGTGTCATGCTTTATGAGATGCAGAATGGCCTGTTTAATCTGGTTATTACCCAATGAACTAAATTTTTGTGAAATCCATCCAAGATGCAAATGGCTTTTTCACATGAGCTCAAAATTATTTTAGTGTGTCAAGCAGGCAACCTAATTCCCAGTGAAGGGAGTGGTCTGGAAAGCAATATGGAAACAAGCCTTTCCCTTTTGGGGAGACAGTGGTCACATTCTCCTAATAAAAAGAAATCTGTAATTGTGGTGGAAAAGACGTTTAATAAGAGAAAGCTGCTTAAGTTAAAAAGTACAAGAATTGTTGCTCAATATGTATTTTAATCTGGGAATTTCATACCGGCTCAGCATAAATCAAAAGACAAGAGCTCTCTATTTACTTTATGAAAAAATAAAATTCTTCATTTACATGTCAGCTACAGCAGCTATTATTTTGTATACCATCACAAAGATTCCATTCCTTCAAGCAGTTCTCTAAGCCCAGGTAAGCACATGTAAAGGTAGTTAGCAAGAACAGAGATACAGTGGAGTTATGTATTTCAGGTGTTAATCTTCAAAGGCTATACATATAACTTAAATTTAAATTTGTTTAACAAATACCACTCATGTGAAAGGGATGTCTGGTGTGTCTAAAATTAAAACACACATATGAAATGTTAGTTCTAGTTTGTTTGTTTGTTTGTTTGAAATATATTTTCCAGTTTAAGGCTAGAAGTATGTCAAAATCTATTAGGAAAAAAAATCTCATTTTAATTGTACTGAATATTATGTAAGAAATACAAACTACTGACTGGAAGGCATTGGTACTCTTAGTGTTTTCCAAGTCAGATTCTGTGATAAAGAAGCACATGACATTTGTCCCACCAAAGGGTTAAAATTAATCAGTATAAAAAGAAAAAATATATAGGAAGGTAAAAAAAAAAAATAATTGTATCTACAAACAAAACAAAAATTAGATAAATACCACTGTAGCTATAAACCACACAGTTGTCTAGGGCATATCAACAGGAAAATCAACAACCATTATTAATGCAGGAAACACGCAGTTTAAATGTGTCAAGAAAAAAAACAAATGGTAATAGACATGTCTATTTTATACAGAAGCACATGAAATACAGGCCAAAGCTCCTGAAGATGAGAAAGCAGTAAAAGCATTTACACCTTCAGCACTTGTTTTCCATTTTGACCAAAGTCGCCAAATGCATGAGGTAACAGATGATACCAGAACTCACCACAATGTAAAGTTATATTTATTTAAAGAAGTCACTTAGCTGCAAAATTAAGTTATGCTAAAACATTTTATGGATCATAAACTTGTAAATGAAACAGTAAAAGCTATAGAACTCCAGTTTAATTTGTAACCCCTTGGTTACAATCTCATTGTTATGTTAGATAGCTTCGTTGAAACTGAAGTTGTCTGTTTTGTTGTTGTTGTTGTTTTGGTTTGGTTTTTTTTATATTTGTTTGTTAGTTTGTTTGTTTAAAAAAAGCTATTTTAAACAATTTAAATTGTACAGGCTTTGATAGAGGAAAGAAAACAGATAAAATATTCCAAGGCAGGAAATGCTGAGTTTCTAGGAGGTTAAAGGAGTAGGAAAATAGTGGCACTTCAGTCACTAAAACTACCTTATTCAAAAAACTGTTACTTCTGGGAAAGAGGAAGGTAAAAATACCTAGCACCAAGCCTTGAATTTTTCAAGTCAGAAGTCTGGCTGTACATTTCAGTGGAAGTTCAATGAAGTGGTATGCTATTTATGAGCAAGCTGACAACCTGCCATGAATACTATCTCTGCAGATCTTTTGTGAAAAGAAAAGAGTATCCTGCTCCACTGGATAGTGTTTTAGAAAAAGATGTTTTTATTATGAAAAAGTCAAATAGATGATCTAAAACCCCAACTCAGATCCTTGCTTTCTCATTTCAAATAAATCACAATCATTACATTTTTCAGCTATGGATATGGTACTTTCTCTTTTCCCTTTACATTTGGAAGAGCTGATTTAGCAAATTCTCATTGTTTTTCTTAGGTTGGTAGAATTAATTGTAAACATATGCTAAAATATTTTGCTACATTAGGGTTAAACATAGTAGTACTTTTAACAAATTATTGAAGGAAAACCAAAAAAGATGTTTCCAAGACACAGCTTGAGCAATCCCAATAAATGCAGAGTACATTGCTGGAAAGCTAAATGCTTAAATTTTTGGAGGGTAGGGACTCATAAAGGAAGAGCATCAGTGACAAGGAATTCAGTTCCTTTGTGAATTAATGTTAGTAATTAAAGTCATGCCAATATACAACCATCATGGTGGAATTTGTCAGGTTATGTATATAAACTATCCTATCATAAGAAAACCAATCTACTTATAGATTCACACCACCTATTTATCATAAGTAGATCAATTATAAATCAAATAGCATAGAAGGGAACTATAATACATTTTTCAAAACTGAGTTATGTTTTGGAGAATATCCACTCTCTAGTCCTAACAGTTGAAATATGTTTTAGCAGGTCAGTAATTTATACATATGTATTTGATCCTTTTCAGAATACTCCTTCCTTCCTTCCTTCCTTCCTTCCTTCCTTCCTTCCTTCCTTCCTTCCTTCCTTCCTTCCTTCCTTCCTTCC
>JAAGNO010026819.1:213811-256024 GCA_033439905.1 Ceryle rudis | reverse complement strand
TTTGTGTTTTTCTTCCTCGTGGGTTTGTTTTTTTTTTTTTTTTTTTTTTTTTTTTTTTTTTTTTTTGTTTTGTTTTGTTTTGTTTTTTGTTTTGTTTTGGTTTGGTTTTTTTTGGTGCTCAAATAAATAATCTGTGGATGAGGGGGGATAGTGTGCTCTAATAATGGTAAGAGCAGCTGGATATACGTAGTTCTGGAAAGCCCTACTAAACAGCCCTAGAGGGTGGACCTGTATCCCCACTAAAATATGAGGGCATATGGCAGAGGAAAGTCTGCTCTGTGCTGTCTTGCCCCAGGGAAACAGCAAATGAGTGGCTACCTCTTATTCTGGGACTTTGTGCGTAGAGAGGAACTTGGTTACTGTGCAACCCAATTAACCAGGGCTGTATTTGGGCTTGGGGAAGGGAAGGTGTGTGTGAAAACAGCCTTTTTCTGCCACACAGTTCTGTTTTTTTCTATCCTCTTTGGACATTGGGTTGTAACCCAATGGCTAGCAATTGTTTAGGTTTCCTGAGGAAGGATGGAAAAATAGAGATTTTGCTGTCAGTATTGAGAGAAAAAAGTTTTGTTTTCCTTTTTCTCATAGGCTGTGTTCAAATAAGCAAATCATAGCCATTATCTCTCATCACTCAAATTAAAGGCGTGATCTTCAAGGAGGGACCCCAGGAGGAGCTGTGGTCAGGTCAGCTGGCAGAATTAATTTATGCCTGTTTCTGTCACAGAAAAGTAAATGGCCTTTGAATTTGGCTCTGTTGAAACCTCTTGAGATTGATCAGTCAGAAACAAAGCAAAATGGGAGAGCTGGTTTTTAGTCTCTCTTGCTGCCTCTTGACCTGGTGCTGTCAAAGTGATCCTCCTTTTAGTTATTGTTTTCCTTCAATAAAAGTTGTCCCTCACAGGCTGAAATCTCAGAAATACTGATTTTAATCAGCTAACCTTCCTTTATTTTCAAATAAGTTTGTCACCATACACATTTGATTGGCGCTTTTCCCCAGCAACCTAATACGCAGTTTGGAGTAATGGGAACAAAACCTATTAATAAAAGATTAAAGAAAAAGCAAAACACGGGGATTTAAAATTCCAACTGTATCTCTGTAGACTGTCTTTATAAAAGGCAGTTTCTTCGGCAGGCGTTGAAATGCAATTCTTTCTACACATTAAATAATAAAATCAGACATGTGAACTTTCAGATTGCTGTGCTGAGCAAAATGGATGTAGTTCTTTTAAGTCCATAAAAATAAGGAAAATCAGATTTTAAGAACCAAGATCATACTTGAGCACAGTTGGAAAACTGCGGCATGTTACCAAAACCTCATTAAGCTGTCATAGGCACTTTTGTGCATTTCCTTTCTCAGTCTTTTTGACTGCCAAGATATTTGCGTAAAAATACTCTTTTTCTAACTCTATTCCCCCCCCCCCCCGCGATACTGTTTGTGACAACACAGCAGTTACCATGGGGATTGTGACGTGTGATGTCATACAACAGCATGACCTCGGTGAGTCTGGTGAAGGATGGAGATGGACAGAATAACTAAGGCAGCAAAAATGGAAAAATGAATGAATTTTAATAAGAAAAACACCGGTGAATGGAGTTGGTTCTGTTCTTTAAAGTTCAACAGAATGCATGTCATGGCTGTCTAAAGCTTTTCTTTTTTGGCCTGAAACTCACTGGTTCTGTTTTTGGAATATATGCTGTGTGATATGTAGCTAAGGAGAGACCTTTCCTCTACCAAGACAAGCAATATGAGGTAAGCTTAGAATGAAAATTGTAACTCTATCCCAGCCTCTAGAAAAGGGAGCATTAAATCAGACACTGTAAGCGCTTAGCATTTCTCTGTGATGCTTAACATGTGGAAATGTTATTGAATCTTCACAACACCTCAATATGAAAAGTAGCCAAGTACTAGTATCAAGTTAAAAATTGGTGAATGTGTGATAATCTAATTGGTAAGTGAACTTTCATAAAGTGACTCATCAGATCATTGGCAGCAGTGGGATAAAGATCTGGAAATTCCTATCTTTATAGTGCCATGTTTGTTTCACTGGTACGAATTTGCCTTTCACTGAAAACACAATTTACAACCTTGACCTGTTAAGTGATAGTCTCACTCATACCAATATGATACTTTTTGAGACAAGTGACCCTAGAGTTAGCACAGTGTTTTCATATTTGTTACATGTGCAGAAGGTCATGCACGGAACTCATGCAAATGCTTCTGCAACATATGTGAGACGAATAGGGCTGAAATGGGCTCACCTTTGTATACACTGATGCCGCCAAATTGAGCATTCTACATGCAAAGCATGTAGTTGTTCTTCCCCCAGAACTTTGAGTCTCTCCTCCTTTTCACTGATGCCATGTGTGCACTAGCTCCTAATTTATATCACTTCAAGAGGAGAACCAGGGCCTTCAACCTCTAAGTCTCACTCAAAACACACTTTTATGGTCAAGGCTATAATGGAAATACTGACAAATTCAGATCTTCAGTGTGGGACATGATAATAAAGATATGCTTTACTGCCAAACTGTCCTGTGTAGACATTAGGGGAAGGAGGCTTTTTAGTTTCTGTGGTGTAAATACACATACTTTGGCAAGGAAAAGGTGTTTGCCAGGTCAAAGTCATTGCTCTGAAAAAGAATGCAGTAATGAAAGAATAGAAATGGTGAATGACCTAGCACTTCCAATAAAAGTTACCAACTTTGAAGACAAAACTGCCGAATTATTATTTCTTGTGTTCATGTATCAAACATAGTATATCTGCACACCATTAATTCGGTGTCAGCAGCAGTATTGATTCTCTGTGCATGTAACTCCCACTGAGATCATTAGTAGGTCTGTTTGTGAAAGGACTACAGGCACTCAGGTCACTAAAATGTATGAAGTTCGTATTTGTGGGGAGTTACTTCACATGTGGAACTTGAAAAGAAAAGATCCTTCAGTGTTTAAAAAAAAAAAAATAAAATCTCCTGTCTTATCAGTGTGAAAAGATGCCATTTATTTCAGTCTGAATCAGACAAGTGGGGCTTTCAGCCAGTAATGGGTTTGAATTTAGAGGGAAGAGGGCTGGGTTTACTCCAAAACGTCTTTTGTAAATACAATCCTCCCCTATTAGAGCTGAATTACTATTTTTGAGGTTTTGTTTTTGCTACCACAGTGCTAAAATAATGTTTTTTCTGCTTGAAAGTCTTTGGAAAAAAACCCATTTTTTTTTGTTAAAGCTGCACGCCCCTCTCCACGTTCACCCCAGCCCTGAGACTGAGTCATCAGAAATCTGAACTTAATGATGAGGAGAATTTAATTTTTCATCTGTTATTTTTTGCCAAAATGTCGTTTGCTATCTACTCTTTCTCACTTTCTTTCCCTCCCAAGAGCGAAACAGAGGCTTATTTGCTATAGTGACACTTCTGAAAATCTGCATGGCAGCATCACTGTTGCCTATGGAATAGTCATCATGTTCAATTTTGTTGATCCTGTATTTGTTTGCTGGAAAGCAAATCCATCTATTTATCTTCAAAGTCTATTTTCCCAGGTTTCTGTTGCTTAAAGAGCTATACCCAGCTAGAGCAGAGTCCTTGACTGCAAAAGCTTATGATATTAATGTTTTGCTCTGCTGTTCTAATGATCAGTGTGATGTTTTGAAAGTGTTCTGTCTTGTCAGCCCTGTTGTTTTTGCAGTCTGTGTTGATTTGGATGTCAGCAATGTTTCCAATAAACTTCTGAACCCTGAGTACTTTCTAGTGGGAAAGAAAAAAGATGTTTTGTTTACCATGCTACGAAAATTAAAGACCGAGGACTTTCAGAAATAGGAGCCTACAGTTAGGATTCTTAGCCTGTGGTTATATTTGTGAAGCGGTGGTTTAACTTTCAAAAGGGCTGAGTATCCAGGAGCTCCCGTTTGAAGTCGGTACTCTCTGCACAGGTGTTTAGATTGGGGTTTAGTGTTTAATAAGAAACTTATAAATTTTAAATAATTAAAAATTTGGTGTTTTGGGGATTCTGGGTGGAGTGATAGAGCAGTAGTCCAAAATCACAACACAGACCCTACTGCTGGATCACAATACAGATGTGGTTCCCTTTGCTGGTCTCTACATGTTCAGTGTCATGATGCTAAGTGCCTCCAGGAAGTAATATGTGGGTTGCAGACAGCTAAAGTCTGTTGCTTTCTTGAAAGTTCACTTTGGTTGTTTTGTACCTTAGGCTGAACCACAGATACACATCCCCATGCTGGTCTGGGTGGTTCAGGAAGAGAATACTCTCTATTGCTTATTTTAAGGAAGTCCATTTACCAGTTGACCCACTCCACTGAAACAATCTTTGTCTAAAACAAAGGTCACCCTCCAAAACACTTTGTGTTAAGTTCAACTTCTTTAAAGATAGCTGTGGCTGCTTCCTATGTTCCATTCTGAGCTTCATCAGCCCATCATCCTTGACTGTCTTCTCTGAACCACCTACCATGGTAGGAGTCCTCTGACAGGTCACAATCAGTCTTCAGTGTAGACTGTGGTAGTTCCTGCTGGTTCTCAGTATGCAGTTGGTATTTCAAGGATTCCTTGGGGGCAAAACCTGTAAATGCTGGTTGCAGAGTCATTTTGGATTATACTTCTGTTTTATACATGTTTGTGATTTTTGGGGGAGCCTGGAAGGTGAGAAAGAAAACTTCCTGAACTAAAACTTGATTTCTGTTCTGAAGAGAGCTCTTGCATATTTTTTTTTTTTTAAATAAAATTTCTTTGTTGCATTTTCAGACGAGAATGAAACAAATATACATAGGAAAAAAAAAACCAAACCAAACAACCTTGGAATTAATTCCCTTCACTTTATTGAGCTTCATTTAGGGAGAGAATTTTGGCATATGAAACTTGAAGTAAAATTTCTCTGGCCATATTTCCCAGCAGAAACAAAGCAAATGGTCTGTACAAATAAGCAGTTGAAACAAATTATTGTGCTTTCAAGCCAGCAGTGCAAGGGTGAAAGAAAAGAAGCTTATAATGCTTCGGACTGAAGATTTCATTTTTTTTTATGTATGGAAACTGAAGTAGTGGCTGCTTCAGCTTCTAGGACAGAGATGAGCCCGGATACTGTATTCAAGTCCTTCAAAGCCTTGAAGGAGAACTGGGCAGTCATGAGTGAAAGCTCAAACATGCCTACTCAATTCCCAGGCTGCAGCAGGATTTGAGATCTCTCAAGGTTTACTTGACTGTCTCCAGCTGTCCAGGAGATGCTTGCATACAGAGGAGAAAGCCCTCCTGTGTTCTCCTTTGAATGTCTTCTGGAGCTGTGGACTAAGCCAGTCCTCTTTAGCTAGCTGTCTCACTAAAATTCACCTTCTGAGGAGATGGATAGCAGAGAAACCTTCATTTTGGAGCCACTGGACTGGAAATGTCATCTCTTAGTTCTGCTGCTTCTGCACTGCTCTGGTGCCAGCTTTGAGGAGCACCAGAGGTTGCAGTGTACCATGGGCAAATCTGCAGAGCATCCCCCAGGATCTAGCTTCTCTGATACATTGGTACAGCAATATCTTAGAAGAAAAGTGTAAAATGAAATGATGTAGAGCATAATGAGCATCTTCTGGATGTTTCGGTGTCCTTTGCTTTTCTACTAACAGCTGCAACCCAACTTGTGCTTTGCTAGTTTTAGCGTAGAGGTCAGTCTTAAAAGAATGTGGCCTCAAGTGCTCTTTGGCAAGCCCATGTAGCTGGGCTTGCCAATGGCTGAGCTGGATTTCCTAGAAATTACTGAGAATCTAAACCAGTCACCTGAAAGTCAGCACCTGAGGTGAGAAAGCATCTGTGGAGCCTGGACTGCTCCATCATTTCCCATAACCAGCAGGCAATGCTCTCATTGCTAGGATAAACAGGAAGCCAAGAAACAAACAGCAAATACTGTCACATTTTCAAGAGTTTGAGAATATACCAATTTAATGCATTTCTTTCTCTTTTTCTTTTAACTATAGCATATGCATCTACCATTTTGAGCATTAATCTTGAGGTCAGACTATGCCTTTTGGGTATTTTTCTATTAATGAAGTAACTTGCTGCAGAGATGCCATAATATCCTAGCAATCTATGTGCTCTCTGGCCAAAGTACTTAAAGTTTTAGCTTCTTCTTGAATATGTTGGTTAGAAACATGCCGGTTTTAGAAGCTAGATATTTTTTATTGGATTTGATGGGAAATATAAATTGGGTTTGGAAAAGGACTAACCCTTCAAACCCTCGATTCTCCCTATTAAGATTTTCCTTGCAACTTAGCCTCTTTTAAACTCCCATCTCGTGCATACTCTTTTCTAATCTGATACCTCAGCGTACATATCTAAACATGATCAGTGACAGTTTTAGCTGCGGGGTGAGACTTTCTGTGACAAGGGCAGTGAGCTCTGATTTGAGACCATTCATTGCAAGTGACTTCAGCTGTCTCTTCAAGTGACATCCAGCTACTTGAGGAATGGGGGATGACGAAAGTTCTTTGGACAGAAAACTTTCACTGACAAGAAGGTGACAGGTCCTTGCACAGCTGGTCTCTGATATGCCTTGGAAGAGGCCTACATAGTTACTAATTTAAGTTTAGCGGTGGCTGCAAGCATGGAGCAGACAAGTTCTTGTAGATTTGTAACTCATCTGCAGGAATGACAGGAGTTGGAGCTACACTTATGGTGCTTGCGTTGTTGTATAACATTTCCAATAGTCTGTGTTTATTTAAAGAGCCAAGTAAACTGAACAGCAAGCTATTCTCATTAATACTTCTTAATGTGTAGCTGAACATGGTGTATTCTGTTAATTTGTCCATATATTTAAAATGGATACTGACCTTTTTAATAGTCTGTCAAGTTATAGTACTAGTATCCTCACTCCCAGGGCTCTCTTTTTATTTTATTTTATTTTTTTAAATTTTTTTTGACCTGTCCTAATTTTCCCCAATGTCTCCTTTTAGCTTTTCAGCTCTAGTGGTGCTATCGAGAATGAAAACTCTCATGTGTGGGAACTGAGGGCCTGTTTTTTCATTTGCCCTTGCACAGGACAAATACATGTGACTCCTAAGTCCCTGTGCCATGTACCTACTACTGCTCCCATTAGTGCTAACACTGGAGGGATATCCAGAGATCCTTCCAAACTGGAAAGAGAGCTATGTGGTGGCCTAAACACACACGACTGAACTCTTTCCAGATAAGTGATGGCCATTGCACAGGCAGCTGTGATACTTTTAGCATGTTTGCTGTCATCTAGTTAAGAACGTGGGCATTTTGATCCCAGCTCTGCCACCACCCCCTTTTTAGCCACTGTCAAACTGTTATACTATGGCACATGAGTATCTGCTAATTACTTACATATTTGGGTATATGCAGTAAAGCTTTAAATACTGTGTCCACTGTGAATCCTCACCTGAGAAGACAGTGTTTACCCTTTAAATATTAGGTAGCTCTTGGAATAAGCCATGATGGAAACCTCAGAAATCTGGGGCCTAGCCATTATCCAAAGGAATAAGGTGATTTATTGCTGCCGTTTGAACAACGTTATTGTGGCAGGCGTGATTTCAGAGGCTACTGCTATCCCTCTGTTACTCATGACTCCTGTTTCCAGTGCCTACTTGGACTGTTCTGTTCAGCTTTTAGTGTGGTTGAGCTCTAAGACTCCCAACAGTCATTGTATTTTATTCTTGAAGAGTATCATTTCACATACCTGATTTAGAGCATGGCCATGGAAACAGTCAGATTGGCACGACTGAGAGGATGGCTTTGTTCCAGTGTGTGGCGGTGGAGAGGGAATGGCAGTGGAAGGGCAAGTTTGTCGAAATTCATCTGAGTGCTGCTGACAGAAGAGCCTTGATGATGTCTGAATGGACTATTAGCAGGATGATGGGAGAGGTGAGACCAATTGTTACGAAGGAGGACAAACACTGGATGGTCCTGAGCTGAGCTCTAGGGGAAGTGTGGCTCTTTACACCACTCGAGCTTGTCCTTCTCTGTGTGGGGGAGTATTTGTCACCCTATCAATACAGTTTCAGCTCTCCTGTAAGGTCTTTATGTTTTGTATCTGAAATATCGCCTTGTTTACATTTAAGATTACAGAAGTGTAATCTCAGCAGTTTAATCCACAGCTGGTGTAAATCAGCAGAGCTCAACTGCCTTGCACAGGAGTTGTACTGTTTGCCGCTGCTGAGGATTTGGCCCTCAGTAAATAAACACCAGCATGTATTATTGCACAGATATGACCTCATTTGTTTTGGGTTTTTTTTCCATCTCCTTGACACATCATTGAGCTAATTGTCACTGAAGCAAGGGAGTAGGAGAGGAGCTAATTAAATATTACATAAGGATAATAAGGTGTGAGTAAAATTATTTCTATGGTTTAATATGTATGTCGTCTTTAGTAATTTATTTCCTAGTTGGAAAATATGAGGTCTGTCTGATGCCAAGTAAACAGTTTGCTGTAGATACTCAAAAGGACCAAGTGCACCTCTTACAGATACTTTGTTGACAGTTAAAAAATGATGTATCTATTATTCATGCTGAGCAGTCTGACAGGAGGAATGTTGCCCTAACTTTTGCATGGTAAAAAAGGAAAGCGGAAAGCAGCGTAGCTTGTAAAGGCAATTGGGTTTGTTTAAAGGAACCCTGTCTTTTCAGTAGCCTCATTTGTAATATGACTGAGCTGAAACTTGGTAGACTCAGCACTACAATGGCAAAACTACTTTTGATTTCAGGAGGCTTGTAATTTGGCTTTGTTTATGCATATTTATGACCAAGGTCACAGGTATGGAAACTTGATGCAGACAAGGATTTTATTATTTTTTTTCTCTAAGTCACTATCTGTAAAGGGATGAGTGATGCTTGGCTTTCTGACAACAAACCTTCGATTTTTAATGACTCATCTGCATGAGCTGATAAAACACGATGTTGAGGAGCCCTTTCCTGAAGGATTGGTTAGCAGAATGTCATGTGAGAGATGTGTAGGAACAAAAAACCAGCATTTGCAGGTGCCTGGGGCTTTTATCTTACTGAAGCTGGTATGCTTTTTTTTAATTTCATCAAAATTTTGTGTACGCAAAAAAAGCGTATTGTGAGATGTCTGCTCTGTATTTCATGGTTACGTATTGTTTAGTGTTGAAATGTCATATGGATTTTGTGCACCAAAGGAAACTTGTTTCCTTTTAACGAAGGTTACCTGTAAGGTGAAAGATGTAGCATGGTGCACATCTTAACTTACCTAGAAAGCTGACCAAAATGAAGTCCTGCAGATCAGTGTGGTTTTGGTTTTCCAGCTGTTTGTCTCTATTTTTCAAATGTATGTCCCAGACCTTTTCTGCTTTTATATTTGCCCTGTGTTTCTAGGATTAGTGCAATGTGTGTAATGCGGAAGTACACGTCTGTGAAAACTGTTCAATTAAGCCTTGCAGAGTGGAGGAGTAAGGTGCTGCATCTGCTGTCAGAAGTGGATACTGCATATAGGTGTGATCTGAGTAAAGCTTGAGGTGCACTTAGTCCCTGGTGGGGTAATACTCCTCCTCTTCCTCAGGAATCTTAGGACTCTTGGGCAGGAAGCCAGGTAGCAGTTCTCATTAAAATGTGTGCTTATTGCAGAGATGATGAGCAGGAGTGTGCCACAGGAGTTAGGAGTCTGTCCTTTGACTTAATACTGAATAAGCACACTTGAAAAGAAAATAGATTGAAACAAATTAGTCCAACTAATGAACTTTTTTCTAACTTCGCTCACAGTTTGCTCTCAAACATAGTTTTGAAATGGAGGCAAAACTTCCAAAAACATGCTGGAGGCAGGGTGTGCTGTATTCCTCCCCACTGAGGGGGGCAGCTGGCTGCAGGGACATTGGAGCTGGGGGTGGTGTGCGTGAGCACGTGGACGCAAATGCTAGCACACCTCTTGCTGTACTCTGTGTACTTCACATAGAATCAGGTGTGTTCTGCACTTACAGCATCCCGTAGTGTCTCCAGGGGTATGAAGGCAGGTACCGAGTAAAAGGGAAATACCCCTATAAAATGCTCATCTCGCTTGTTGCGCTAGTCTGTAGAATGGACTCCCTGGGGCTGTAAGCAGGTTGGGTGTTGCGGTTATAGTATCATAGATCTGAATTCCTTAGGCCCCAAGGACAGACCTAAGGGGTGAGATCGTGAACAAGAGAGCCATTTGGTTATCTGAGGATTTCACATTGTATGTCTGTGAAGGTGGACCAGAGACCTGTCTGTGGCCTTCTGGGTGAGGCAGAGATTGCTTTGTGACTGCCTACACCGAGAGTGAGGAGAAGCGGGGCTGTGGTGCTGCCAGGTCTCCATCACTCTGTAGAACACTGTGGCCCTGAAAAGTAGAACAAATTGTGCAGGACAAGGGGAACAGCATACCCTGTATGTTTAGCCCATCTGGCAGGACTCTTGGGAAGCGATTGCATCTTCTTCAGACCTGATATTGTGTCTGACAGTGGCTAAAAGTCATGAGTTGAGCCAAGGGTATTTCATCACTGTGTGATTTTAGTGGTGTGGGAGCAGAAGTACCTAAGGCCTTGGATTTATCTGTGGCTGGTTTCTCAAGAGAAGTAAGCATAGATTTATCTGTATAAAGAAATTTATTTTGTTCAAGGGAGAATTTGAAGCAGAATGCAGAAATTATTCTGGAATAAGGCAGGTAAAGTTGTTAGTTAAATCAGCTGTATCCCTTGTGATAAATACATCAAGAAGATAGACAGTTTGAGTAAATTGCCCAGAGATGTCTAAATATTTGCAGTGTCATTTTCACCTGAGCCTGAGGAATGAGGCTAAATTTCAGCTCACTGGATTGCATTACTCTCTAAATCCAGAAATAGGATCTCAGCTGTTAGATCCTGATTAATGAAGGTATTGTTATTTAGACCAGACCCTTAGACTTGTAATGCTTAAGTTTTTTAGCATAAATGACCAAACTGAGACATTCTTTAGAAGGCATAGCTTTAAAAGCCATTTGTCTTGTTCAGAAGCAGTTAATACAATGACTTTGATTGTTTTGGCACTTTTTATTGTCTGCACTGCCTCCCAAAATGATGATGTCTGATTTCTCTTTTTTTTTTTTTTTTTTTTTTTTCTTCCTGAACCTGTGTGGCATCATATTAGCATGGCACATGAAGATCCTGAGGTGAAAATAAATCCACAAAGATAAATATCAAACTTTGAGATGCTACTCCATGTAACTGAATGTTTATCATAACTTCACACACAGCATCCAGTTAGATAATTTGCCCACAAGGCAAGTTTGTTTCATTTTTCACAATGTTCTGCTACTTGAGATTATTTATTCACTGCAGCAGAGCTATGGACTAGCCTGATTTGTTAAGCAAGTACTGTGAGGATAGATACTGCAGTACTATCTTTCATGGAAAACTTCGGAGTGAGAAGCAATGAACTATTGCCCAGTGCATCATGTCCCAGGATGGGCTAGATAAACTGGTAAGGGTGCAGCTGCAGAGGTAAGAGCAGAGTCCTCCCTTGTGGAGATGTCTTTTTCCTTGGATCCCTTCTGCTTGCCCTATAATAACCTTACATCAATGTTCCAGAACTCTTGATATATTTGATTTTTTTCTAAAAAATAAAGAAAAAAAATCAAGATGAACTTGAATGTATCTGTAGTTAGCTTCCTGGTTGTGTGTTTAATTAGCAGAATAGAAAGACAAGGTATTTATTTCTCCAGTAAGCACAAAAAACTTATTGCAGGCTTCTTAACCAAAATGTAATAATTAGCATTATATTAGATATTTCTTCACACTTAAGAATCAATCTTGCATGAATGTGTTTGACAAGGGAAGCAGAGCTCATGTGCTGCATTAACTGTGATAGCTCTTGAAACGCATTGTCATGGGAGTTCTGTTCTTTTCCACCTTTGGGTATATGAAGTTAAACTGCCCACTGAAAATTTAGCAAATTTAAATTGCAGCCAAAGAAAATGTCTGCTTTGGACATGACTTTATTTTCTAGCAGGAGGGGTCCATGTATTAGTGCCTTGCCTTGTCTAATTTCATTAATGTGATCTTGTGTCCATCCTGTGGCAGTTTAATAGCCATTATTTGTGGCCTCCATCAAATAAAGCATTGACCATAAATCCAACTTCATGTAAATGAAGATAAAAATGTCAATCTGCATTACTGTATAATATTTATTTTAATTAAATGAAACTGATTGTGACATTTGTTAGATCACAAATTCCTTGATAATGGTAATGAAGAGAAAAAATCGTGGTTATTTTAGAATGAAAAAAGCTACTTCTGAATAAATTTTTAGAAATTTTCATCATGTTTTTGTCTCAGGTTATCAGAGCTGGGGATCTGTGTGTGGAACATAAGGTTTGTGCTTTTTTGGGGGTGACATAAACTAGTTAGTGATGCCAAACATGACATGTACTGCAGAAATATCAAGGAACACATGTAGTAGGAAGGTGAATGTAGTGCTTTTGTTAGCCACTTCATAATACATAAGCATCTACATTTAACTGAGCCAATTTCTTTCTACTCTTAATAGCAGGAATTCTTCAATTTGAAGTCAGATGTTCTAGGTTTATGCTGGTAGTGCTCAAACTTTCTTCTCTATAGGAGGATAATGGTCTGTAGCTTAAGTGATTTAATTTCCAAAGTACGGTGAAAAATAAAGCAAATCTTTAGTTTTAAAATACTGAAGGCCAATCACGTGTAATTTAGTCCCAAAGATAGAAACAGTCTCCCATTTCCAATTAATTTCTTATTTATTCTCCTTTGGTTGCTTTGTTCGTTATGCTGTTAATGTACATAAAAAAATTAATACATACTATTTGTATTGGATATAGGAAAGGATTATGGATAAAATTCCATGGTCTTGATGCTGGGCAAAATTGCTTAATCTGGCAAATATCACTTGTCAGCAAGAAGTGTAAGATTGAATGTTTGATATCTGGTCTATTTCTTCACTTGCAGGGAGTCAGATTTTATCAAAACTGAACTTACAGCAGCCTGCTTAGACTAAGAAGTGCCTTTGTGTGTCAGAGAGGTCATCAGCTTCTCGACATATAGACTGTATTCAAAAAAGCATCTGGGTGATAGAAATGTCAATTTTTGTTTAGGAAACAAAAGACCTGAGTTTAGTTTATCATTTTATCTAAAAAAATACTGATGCTGATCCTTTTGCTAATGAAGTCAGTAGCAAACCTCCAATTAATTCAGTTGAAAGTGTGGAACTGGAAATCAGGATTAAAAGGAGATTTCATCTTTATGTATATAAATTTCATTTTGATCACTGTTTTTCACAGTGATTCCTGGAAAATGAACAGAAACATTCACACTGACTTAAAGGGAAATTGCTTCGGATCTTCAAATGTCTGAGACTGTTCAGAGTAGTTTCAAATGTTTTCTACAGATCTCTAGTAACTTTCACAAAGAGGCTAGAAGGCTTTTAAGCAGGAAAACACTAAATTTTCTGTATTTCATATCACTTCTAACTAAAACTGTTTATAGTATACTTATAACAAAGCTGGTCATGAGGTTCCTGTCTGTATCAAATCCTGTTGCTCAGCTCTAATTCCATTGAAGGGAAGAAAATACTGCTCTGGAATTTGTCGTTTTGGTCAGCATTAACCGTGTATATTCATAGCACTCTAACTAATTACTAGATACTATCTTTTCAAGCTAAATGCACCCAGCATTGTGTGGCAATAGAAGAAAAATATTTAGGAAAAGTAAAGGTGAGAGGCTGGCACCCAAGACAGACCAGAATCAGAGTAAAAGACACTTTACGTTTTTTCAGGTGCTGCTCTCCTGTATTTATTCTAAGGGTTGTTTCTTGCAATGAAGTTACCAAGGAAATGCCTTTTCCTTTACCAAAAGCTAAAAACAAATGAAGTGAAGCCAAGAATACTTCTGGAGTCCCACTTTTAAGTTGGTGGTTGTATTTCAGGATTTTTTTTTTTTTGCAATTAAATAATACCTTTTTTCCATGATTTTGTGTGCAACTGTGTAGACACATAACTATATAACACTTCTGTATTCCTCCTGAGTTTACTGTAATGTATTTTCTCTTAATTACTTCTATTTATAAAAACAATTTGCGCTTGTATGTATTTGTAATACTTCCTTTAAACCTTTCTAGTAGATAAAACAGATCTTGGACTTGTTTTGCACAGAGAAAATGAACACACTTTTTCTGTGTTGCACTGAGGAGGTGAAAACATTTTTCTTTCTTTTCACTCTTGCAATGAAATAAGAATTAGCAATTCTGTGGTGTCCACTGACTCTGTGATTCTCTTACTTCTTGCTTCAGACTGGGTCTGACCGGGAGTGTAAACTCCCAGTAGCCCAGAAGCCTGTGAGAGATTTGTACATAGGCACTCTGTGAGAGAAATGATTTCATCTCCAAATGCCGGTCCTGACAACGAACTTTCATGTTCAGCATCTGTGGTGATGCCTTATCTAAGCATTGCAGCACTATACCAGAGTCTTGCTCCAGAGTCCTGCTGTCTGTCAGATGAAGGTCACTTTTAATGTGTCCTGTTCAAACCCTGTAAAACAATGTAAATTCGCTTCAGACCCATATTTTTGATATTCAGTCATACTTGCTAGACAAGATCTTGCTTTTGTCATCATACAAAACAGAATTCTTAAATGTTCTCAGAAGCTGTCTTTGATTACATTTATATTCTTTCTTATATGTCAAGGCTGCTGTGAACTGTCTGAACTACCTGGCACTATCCTCACCATCTCAAGTCCAACTCAGCGTCAGATTAGTTTGTGTACCTTTCTGATAGCAAAATGATTTTGAAGGATTTTGTAAATGCTTATCTTTTTTGTTCTAGAAATTGAAGTGTGTATTCCATCCTTAAGTCTTACCAGTCTTCATTCATTCTGATTTCTTGATTCCTTGTCCTAACATGATTTTAATTTCCTTCTGTGTTTCTTATTCCCCTGGGAAATTAATCTGAGTGCTGACACGTGTTCTCTACCTTCTTTGTTGAATCTGCGAGGCAAAGAATTGATGTTCTTCTTGGTAGTGGCTGTACCTCATGCCAATAAGCAATACCTTTTGCTGCTTTAAGGCATTGTCTTACTTCTTTTGGTTCTTGCTTGTGTACCTAAAAATAAACAAACCCTGCTGCTCTCCAAAAAAGTGTCAATTTTTCTTATTTTGCTTTCTTCAGTTGTCTTTGAGTGCTCTGCTTCTCTGCTGTGGCCTGATCCATCCAACTCCTTCCCAAAGCTGATTGACACTCTCATTCCACGCGCGTCTTTCCCATGCGAAGTGTGAAGGAGTCTGGCCTTCGAGGCTCATTTTCTGAAGTGTCACCGATTTGTTCTGTTACTTTGGGCAAGTCACCTAATCTCACTATGGTGCAGTTTATCCACTATAAAATAAGTCTAATAATCCTTGCCTGCTTTGCTGAGCCCTGAATCTTGTTTGCCTTCTTTACATGTGCAGTCCTAAGGGTATTATAAAGCTTCAATTATTAATGTTTGGAAAGTGCTTTGAGATCTTCGGATGGAAATCCCTGTATAATCATATTTAGCACTTAGCATTTCACAGCACAGTGCAGACGCTACGTAATCCTCAGAATACTCCTGTGAGACAGAATTACCTGTCAATACAATTATTATCCTCACTTTACTGGATAGTGAGGCAGAAGGATTAGGACCTAATCCTGCTTCTCTTCAAGTAAAGGAGAGTTCTTCTCTTGACTTCAGCAGGAGCTGGAAGAAGCCTTCTGTGACACATCAAGGTTTGAGCTCAGTCTGGGATGCCAACCCATGTTCAACCTCATGGACCCTCCTTCTCCCTAGTACATAATTTGGTATCTTCTAGTCATGTTATCTGGACTCGCTTGCACAATTAATTTTTAATTAATTTTCTAGTTCTTTTGCCTCTTTTTAACAACTTCCGTTTTCTGCTTGACATGTTATTACAAACTTCACTGCTGTTTGCTGGAACATTTCTTCTACATAGTTGACCTCAAATTCCTACTTGAGAAACTTTAGACCCCTTTTCTTGTTGTGAATATTGTACACAGTACTCTGTCCTGGTTATAATAGTTTCACGGCTGTGATTATGCTGACCTGCCCTTTATTTCTCTCAGTTATTTTAGTGTGTTCCAATATTAGACAAAGTAGACCTGCCTCATACTGGATGCTCAGGATTCACAGTCTTCCCCTGCAATGCTAACCAAAGCAATGCTATAAAAACACTGCAAGAACAAGTCTTTAAAATCTGAATAGAAAATTATTTTAGGAGGTCTCTTATGTGAAGGAGAGTTGAATGACAGACTGTGCTAAGTTCATTCTTCACAGAAATAAGTTGAATTTTAGAACTTGTTTGTCAAAGAAGAGAAATCAGTCTTGCCGCGTTGTTGCATAATGCAAGCATATAAGAGAAGAAATCCCTTCTTAATATCAGATAGTGACCACACTATTGCAGGATCAGCAGAATCTGTCTTAATGAGACAAAATTTCTCTTCCGTCACATTGATGGTACTTCTTTACATGTTGGCCTCCTTTGTTCAAAGGGCTGTTTTGGAATACACTACTGTTTAATATAAATACCATCACTACTGATTCATTTCTGAAGCCACTCACAATTTTGAGCGGAGAGTCTCAAGGGACCTGATACTGGTGTCTATGGAGGAGAATTTGAGGCTTGGCCCTAGCTGCTCTTGGTCACTTGCCTTTCTTCAGTGGAGGAGCACCACCTCTGCCGAGTGCTGGAAAAGGCATTTGGACAGAAGCCAGGTTTTATGTGTTTCCATGTGCTCTTAGGGGCCAGTAACACCTCTAGCAAAAGAAGTATGGAGCTAATTAAATGCTAGCAGCAGTAGCACCGTATTTCTAGTAATTTCTTTGCATGAAACAGCTATTATTAAGCATTGAAGGTAAAATCAATTGTATAAAGGTAAACAGTTTTGTAGTAATGGGACCATGACCTGTAAAGTGACAATCTGACATTAGTTTTTAAGGATCATATATTCACGTATGCTGTCATTGTAGAGCAAGTAACATGACTGGAAGTAGGCCTGTGCATTTGGAGAATGCATTTGCAGTTTAACATGCTGTTACAAATGTAAGGAGGCTCCCTCTCTCTCCCTCTAATTTTTTTCACCAGCTTGACAGTTTTTCAAACATATTCACTGTCAGCCCTAACAACCTGTCAACAACTGCCATTATGTGAAAATTGCAAAGACTTGCTTGAGCACTGTGAAAACTGACAGACATGCCACAAGGATAAGTTCCTCAGAAACAGAGGACTAAAACTTTTGAAAGGTGCTCCAGCCCTTCCAAGGCAAAATGAACAGTCAGATATCAGGGGAAAAAACCATACACTTGTCACATCTGATATCTATTTCTTTTCTCCTCAAATTGAGGTGTATGTGAAGGAATAAAACATAGATTAGGACAAACTGTGCAACTTACTAGAGTTGGTGCAGTTTTCCTTGCCGTCAAGCAGATATGCAACAAAGGCCAAATTTATCCACTGTGTGGGGCTGGTACAAATTGTAGGGAACATGGATAAAATTCACCCTCATAGATAACCTGTAAATTAAATGTTCTTTGTGGCTTACTGCAATTGAGATGATTCTTTAAATGTTCACTGGAATATCATGCTTGGAAAGTAATCCTGCAGTGCACTGAGTAGCTGATAGGGCTTATTGTTTATTCTGTATGCAAGCATTTAAACAGTTGCAATTCTGCTGACACCCAGGAGTTCAGTAGCTTCTGAAACTGGTGTAATGGAGATCATCCATGTTTCCTATAAATGGTCCAGTCAGGTTTGTGGGGGAAGAATAAATGAGGATGATCCTTAGTTGTACAGGACAGTGTTAGAGTATGTCCATTCTGTACACTTGTGTTTCATGTGTAGCAACACAGAGCTGGTGAAATCTTTGGGAATTTTGCTCTCTGAACATCTTAAGAGAAAAGGCGGCATTTGAACTCTTCAGTAAAGCCAGGTAATGGCACTGGGAGATGTTCAGGATAGCCAAACATCCAGCAGAATTCTCTAACTGTGAATTTCCTTGCTTTCAATTATTGTTTCATTCTAGTTGTTCCTAAGTCGTAAATGGTTAACAGCTGCTGAAGATGCTCATTCTCAGTGTGTGCACCCCTCATCTGATGGGTGTGGCCGATGAGCTCTCAAATCATATCACTGTTGCATCATCTTCTTGTTTGGAGCCCCATATGACTTTAGTAGAAGGGCTGTGAACTGAACTTAATTAGAACATGTACAGTTAGCTTGGAAATGTGCCTCGTGGTGCTGAGCTGCTGGAAGAGTTTTAAATCCTAAAGAGCCTCCATTTTTGTCATTTACCCTCAGTCCTATGGGAACATACTTGTACCTTGATTTATGCATTGATTCTAATGGGATTTCTGAATGTAAACCTGTGTGCACTAACAAGAAATTTGAATATGCCTGTTCCTGTTGGTCTGTTTTAAAGGAAAAATACAACACACCTCATAGTGACACTGAAGTTTCTTTTGTTGAATGTATATGGAAGAATGCCAATAAAGGAAGTCATGGGCATGAGTCTTCTGTATCGTATATAAAATTTCAGCTAATTGTAGTCTTAGAAAAGTGGTAATTTTTTTTTGCTTTAGCAGATAAAAATGCTTTAAAATAATTAATTAAGGAAATGTTTCCTGTTAAGTTTATAAGCTATGAATTTCATGCTTTTGAAGTCTAGCTAGACAGTGAACACCCTCACTCATCCTCAGAAGGTGCTCAGCACCTTGCTGATTTCCCCAGCAGAAACTATTAGTGGTAGTGAAGCATGTTCTTGTGGTTCAGCTTGGAATTTTCAGCCCTTTTGTAGCCATTGTCTGTGACCTGGGGCAATTAATTCAACCCTTCGATCTGTGTTTCACAGCTGTGGTATAGCATTGTGATATTCCTGTGCTATTTGGGAGCTGTGAGAATAAAGTTGGAGGTGAAGGTGCTGAGATAATCTAGAGATGAAGTAATAGAAATGCCTAGTTAATTAGGACGATTGCTTTGTTTGGATGCTGTTCAGAAAGGGGGGACTATGATGAAAAAGCCCCAACAAACCCATAAACGGGTAACAGCAAGAACCTCTGGCAGAAACTGTTTCTTTATCATTCCCTGGTAGGTTATGGCTGAGGTGTGTGTTGGGGTTTGGGCATGACTTAAGTGTTTATCTGTGCTTGTCTTTCAGCTCACAGGGCTGCATCTGCAAGGCCTCTTTCTCTGGTGGAGATGATTAATTTGGGAGGCTCTGCTCAGGGCGGGTGTAGAGTTGAGTATGAGCTCATGTTGCTGTAGGCTCCATTGCTTACAAGGCCAATAGTGTTCCCTTGGAAATGTCTCATTTTCTTTTAGTGTTTTATGACACAAACTTAGAAAAACCCTTCTGAAATACACTTATAATTTTCCAATAGCAACTCATTTTGCCTATTAACAAAGTGAGTAAGAAGAGAATTCTCTCTGTATTTTTTTAAAGAGCTTTTCACTACAAGATACTTAATTCCTTATTAATCTTTAGCTCAGATTTATGGTGTACAGTGTCTTATATCCTCCAGAACAGTGTTCCCTATACGTGAAAAGACTGTAAGTTGCCTAAAATAGCACAACTCTGAAAGACAAAGAAACTTTACACTTTTGTTTTAATGTCTTCTATTATTTCTTTCTCCTCATGCTCTTTTTCATTTGCAATTGCAAAAATATGAGTAATATTTGTAGCATACCTTTTTCAGGTGTGTTTTTTTTCCCGGGGTTAAAATATTTCAAGCATTTAACAATGCTTAGAGTAAATGACATTGAAGGTAATGCTTTTTTTCCGTTTGTAACCCTCATGTTCATAGAGACACACTCCCACTAGCTCTTGCCTTTTTTTTGTGTGTTGTTACCTGGTTTTGTAGTTCTGAGCTAGACAAGGAAAGGGTATCCTTTGGTTTAACACTTATCTGGTAGTCTAATCTTGGGTCACAGATGAGCTTAAATCAAAGCTTCAGTGATATTTATCTAATTGAGCGTAAGCTGTGGCAGCCTATTGCAAGATTGTGGTGGGATCTGAAAAAAACCACTTGAGATGGTCATCTAATCCTCTGGCTCAAGGGGTTACCTTTTGTCTCTTTTTTTCTTGTTTTCACTGTTCTTATGATGGAGATTGCTCAGGTAATACAGTTAGCTGAAATGGGATCTGTTTTTTATTAAATGGGAGACTGCCTGTGTATTTTGAGTGTCTTTTAGTCCATGTGGGAATATGTAAGGTCATAAATCATAGAAAGAAAACACTGTAGCACTTCAATAAACCATCCTGCTCTAGAGTGTCTAGGACAGAGAACATGAGCATTTCACTACTTTGATGAAACATAAGTCATTCAGAAGACAAAGTGCTTGTAACTCCTTGTTCTAATGCCTGACATTCTTGGGCAGGATTCCTATCCAGGGCTACTAGCTAAAGGCAAGGGATCTGACATTTCAGAGTAATCTACTTTCTCTGAAAGTACTCGGGGCAAAATTCAGGTATTGCCTTGTATCAGGAATGTTCTTGGTCTTGCTGTTCAGTATCATAGAAAGTGATTATAAATATGTAAAGAATCTTCCTTGACTGTCACCTAATCAGTTCAATGTAGTTTCCTCCTAACTTGTGCTTCTTTCTAATCAATCTGGTCCTGTATTCATGTTGACTTGCTTGATTTACAGAAAATTCCCATAAAACTCTTAGAATTCTTGTAAATTAACTACAGGGTACCAAGACCTGTCTAGGACCAGACGACGACTAATAAGTGTTTCCTACAAGGACTTTCATTTGCTGATGACAGGTTTCAGTTGTCCATCTTCACAGATCTATGAAGAAATATTGATTCCAAGGATTCCAGAGACATGCGATGGTTTCAGGAGGGAAGACTCATGTTTTTTTCATCCACTACCATTCCAGTTCATCTTTTTTAAACCCTGCTGTGACTCTGGAGTTCAGACACCGAGCATTACTTGTCTGCCTCAGCCAGTCACTTTTGACATCAAGTGTACTTGATCTGGGGCTGGTAGTTTACTTCAAACATTGTTCATATGAGTGGGTCTGGCAGCTGGGAGACTGCAAAAAAAGTGCATGAACAGTGATTCTTGTTTTCTGTCTTCAAAACAGATCTATTGTACAGTTTCTGCTGGCTGTTTTGAAGAGTCTTGACTTTGAAGCTGGAGAGAAATCATTATCTAAGTCGCATTCATTTAAAGCTGAGGCCAGTGGTCTCATAAGTGATCACTCACATTAGCCTTATGAACCTTCTCCATGGATGGGCAAGATGAGTATTGCTTTATTGTAAGATAATTTAAGGGAGAAAAAAAAAAATCTATGCACTGTGAATGCACACAGTATATTACATGTATTTATATATTATGCGTCCCAACTCCTCTCATTTGATTATAGATCACAGCTGTTTCTTTTCTCTTCCAGCCTATTTTAGCTTGTGACATGCTCTGCTATTGTTCTCTCATTCTCCTAATAGTATTTGCTGTTGAAAATACTATAATTTTCTTTTTCCTCATTGTCAGGAATTTGGTAGGGTTTTTTTCCTGTTTTAGAGCTTAAGCTCAGAAACTGAACTGTCTTGATTTAGTTATTTATTTATTTTAAGAAATGACAACTCATGTTTACTTGATTTTTAAATTTTTGCGGCAGGTCTTTCTCTTGCACTCAGCTCTCACCAAAAGCTTTTTCCTAAGGGTCTAAAAATGCCTTTCAAAACAGGTAAATCTGTTTGTCTCTATTTAATGCAGGGAAAAGTGTGACACTGATCTGAGGGCTTTGCTTAGAGGAAACACATCAGAGGAAGTACAGGCACAGAATAGGCAAGTGTAATATTATTCAGCCATCTACAAGGGCATTACAGGGGGAAGTTTCTGTGCTAAAATCGCATTGAGACTTGGACCATAAACTGGTTGTTACGTCTTGAAAACTCTTCCCTTCTGGGATTTAAATGGAGCAATTCAGTACTAGAGGTTAAAATGACACTAGATTTGGGTTGACAGAGGGTAAGACCAGAGCAGCTGTGGGGAGGGATGAGATGGAAAGAATGTGGTCATGTTAATTCAGTGCAGCTTCACACAAGCAGTGCAAGAAGATTTATAGGAGTGTTTTTGAAAGGGAAAAGTGGGTCTGATAAATGGGGTAAGTCAATGACAATTTGTGAAATTACACCTTTGTGTCATAGTCTATCAGTAATTTTCTCTTGCTGTATTTGGGTGTTTTTCCAGTAGCAGTAAGAGGGTTCAAATGGTGACCAACCCACCTTTTTGGATTACTAATTTAGGAAAGTAAGAAAAGAACTGGGCTGCAGTGTGTGAATCATCCCAGATAAAGATCAGAAATTACTGGCCTGTTGTCTCTTTTTGCTAATGGAACTTGATCTTTTTAGAAATATTTAGCTAATAACTTTCTTAGTGCATAATAGCCCTGATAAATTTGTGAAAATGTGAGAAAGCAGAAGGAACAATTTAGCAAATCAAGCGAGTGATTGGAGACAGTTGTAGTTTCAGTAGCACTGCTGCCCCAGCAGCCGCCAGCAGTGCCTGGAGCCCCAGCGCCCCAGGGTGCCATCTGTAGCGAACTGCAGACAGCATTGCAAGGAGGAACAGAAACTGGTGCGAGTTCACCAAAACCCCACAGCAGGGCAGGGAAGGACACAGGAGGGTCCTGGTCCCAGTGCCTCTTCCCCTGGCCATTTGTTCCCTCCATGGCAATGATCTCACAACCTGCCTCAGGTATTGAGGCAAAGCCTCTGACGCTTGGCTGGGACTCTCATTCAGATTTCAGGGGTAGGATTCAGCAGGGGTATGATTCAGCCCGTCTTGACTGAGGGCAGTGTGAATGCATCTGTCTTAGAGTGCTTTAACTGCTCTGTCACTCTGTTAGATATAAGCAGTTTTCAGGTAAAATCAATGGAGGTACTGATTCTGAAGTAAACGCTATCTTTGCTCAGTTTTGTTTGCCTTACATGCCTCTCATCTGGGAGGAAAATTCTGCATAGAATTCTGTTTTTGATTTATTTCTTCCTATGGATTATTATACTGTGTGGATGTTTAGGTCTTTTTTAAACAAGCAAGCAAGAAGTGTATCGTAAAGCAAAATACTCTCCCCTGAAGATTTTTATATTCTGTATCAGGTAGGTACAAACTGTTAGGATCAAAAGCAAGAAGCCCTGGAGATAATTGGACAGTGAGGGAAAGGTAGATTATGTTGAAAGAGAAGGATGGCTTTTTAGTTCAGAAAAACTTTGCAGGGTATTGGTGGAACATCTCAGACAAGTTAAGACAAAGGTAGCGTGCAGCCTACTTCATGCTTCTGCGTGCGGAGATGGCTGCTAATCTTGTGGAGCAATTGCTCTGGTTTCAGTATCTCCCAGTGATGAGTCTCCAAAGAAATAATCTGGGGTTTATGCTGTTGTACTAACAGTTTTTGACTCGCTATGTAAGTCCACTAAATTATGCATGAGAGGTGCATTTTGCCCAGTTTGAACTGTCTGCACTAATGGAGGCACTGATGTTAGATGAATTATATCTTCAAACTAATGTGCTTCTTAACTGGCAAGCAGTGCGCCTTCAGTATGAGAAATGCAGGAAACCTAAATATGTAACCACGTCATGAAAAAGGGTGGTGGTGTGTGCATAGAGGGGGAAATTTTAGTGTGCTCGAAAACAAATAACTGCAAGCCACTTTTAGACAAGTAAACAAATAATATGAACAGCCACATCTGAAATTGTCTTGTTAATGGATGCAGAACTATCAGAGTGTAATATAGGTAGAGGTAAGCTTTGTCTCACTCAAACTGTGGTATGGTGCCAAGAAATGAAATCTCAGAATCTCCTACTGGGGGATCAAGCAGGAGATGGGGTCTGACCAAGCCCAGAAGACCTCAGGCTTTGAGGGACTCTGTGGGCTCAGTCCATATGGCGAATGGCAGCTTTTTGCTTATGAACCACAACAAAAAAGTATTCCAATGCTCAGAAGCATATTGGGCAGCAGAGCCATAGGAGGAAGCCCAATATGCTGTTAAACAGCTGTCTGGATCCCCTTTTTTTTGGGGGAGTGATGAGCTCAAGAGCGGCTTTGTATTTTCCTCTAGACATGTGCCATTTCAGGGTTTCCACAGACACTGTGAAATCTGATGTGGTTTTACAGGCTCCCCTGTGCAGTTGTGGATGCTTTTGGGGTGTTTTTATCTTGGCTTTTTTTCCTCGCACATGTGACCTGTGAGGTTCCTGTGCAGGGCTGCTCAGCAAACTGAAAAGGCACATCTGGTGACTCTCTAATACTTGTGAAAACTTATGTGCCCTCCTTCTCTTTTGTTACTGCAAGAATTTTGTGTGGAGGGGAGAGAGTCAGAACAGCAAATGGCGGCTTAAACTGTTTTGTGACCTCTCCTTTCTGTTACCTTCAAAGCAGGTCTGGGTGAATAGAGCAGGGGAGAGAGGGATTGTTATAGGTGTGTCTTCTGCATCCTGGAAGCTGCTCTCATCCTTAGTTTGGATGAGTTTATGGATTGAGAAATTGGGGCTTTCCACCAGTTTTAGGGCTGTTCCCAAAGACAAGTGCTGACCTTGTCTAAGTCTGGGGACCACAAACATTTGCTCCAGCTGAAGTGACTGGAAGCTTTGTTATTTGCACTGATAAAGGTGGGATTGCTGTTCTAGTTATTCCATGTACAATTATGGTCAGTTGCATAAAATACTACTGCTAATCCTATACAGTAAAAGCTATACTTCATTCACCAATAGCATTATAAACTTGGATTTTAAAAAATCGTATTGTCATTGTCTGCAGAATTTGAGTGTATTTTTGTATTTATGAGATTTCGTCTTGATCCACTCAAGTCAGAAGCATGCTTCACTAGTAAAGGAAAGCTGAAGTTCTCAGCTGCAGTAGAACTCCAGGAGTTAAGGCTTTAAGAATCATCCTGAATGACATAATCCCCCCAAGTATGGGAATCAGGGAAGTTCTTTGTGTATGTGTTTGTTTCATTCTGTCTCACTTCCTGTTTCTTTAGTAATATCAGTATTGACTTCTGTGCTTTGTTATCGGATAAATCTTAATTTGATTATTTTAATAAACAGAATCCCTAAAAGTAATAACTTTATTACAACAATGAATTGTTCTCAGGTCCTGACATTGAAAGAAACCTGTACATGTATTATCTGGGGTAAAAGCCCTCTCCTTATGGGGTACTTCCCCAGTTGGACCAGTTTTTCTAAACAGAGAGTAGAGTAATCCTCTTTTTTTTCTTTTTTTTTTTTTTTTTTCTTTTTTCCCCATATCTCTGCTTTGAATGGGAGAGAAGTAGTTCTCAGAAGTGTGGTAACTTTGATTACTTGGTTTTCAGAGGTTTTCAACTCCCAGTGTTGCTTAAATTTCCTGCAAAGGAGACTCTAACTCTGTATTTTAGTGGGCTTCAGGCACACCTTCGTGTCTTGGGGAGGCTGGGAGGGGACAGGTGAGACACATAAGACAGAGCATTTTAAAAAAGAACTTATCAAGAAGATTGTTCATGTTCACTGATTTTCAGAAGGATTGAGGGAATGCTTTTCAAATGTGTGAGTTCAGGACTGTAGCCCTTGCTGTCCTTCAGTAGAACTTTGTATCCTGATTGCTCAGATTAGTTTGGGTGAAAAAAAAAAAGTAGTTTTAACATAAGTGTACATAATACTTCAATGTTAAATTGAGCCAGCCTTTAGAAGTATGTAAGTGTATAGGTGTCAGCTTTTTAGTGTCATGGTGTAGTTAATCAAGGCTTCCAAAGACAAATTCTATATAATATTTTCATTTTAGGTGTGAAAATGGCCCAGCGAAATAGAATAGTTTCTATTTTCCCAGTATCTTTGGACACTACAAGGCAGGACTCCAAAGGGAGATTGCAAAGGTTGTGGAAACAGTTAAGCTGCAGTTTAAGACAGCTGTCATGCTCTCCTTACTCTGTTTTTCTAACCTTGTATTTGCACTTATTTTTTTCAGCTGCCTTGCTTTAGAATCCCTAAGATAAATAATAAGAGGTGTAGTAATATCCCTGCTGTTAAAACAGTATCAGCAAATAACCTGTGTGAGCCCGTGAGCCCATTTCTTTCCTTGTAGAGAATCCTAGGCTCAGAGGATAACAAGTTCATACAGCTCTGTCACTCTTAACAGCAGTTCATACTTGTTTGCACCTATAAAGATAGAATCTGCATCTGAGATGAGATCTTGTTTGGGCCTGAAAACAAGACGTGTTTTCCCTCTCCTTTGGGTATCTCTGCAGTTTAAGTAGAGAAAGCAGATGCAAAGTGCTCTGAAGAAGTTAAAAAAACAAAACAAAACCAAAACCAAAAAACCGAACCAAAACCAAATAAGGATGCTGCCATAGAAGTTGGTTTTGGAGGTTGCACTGGGGTTTATAAATATCAGTGGACAGACCTGGATTTAAATAGATATTTTGAACTGCTTGCTTTATTGACAGGCTGTCATAGTGTAAAAGGAGAAAATGGAGATCCATTGTTAGCAGCAACGAGGTCCCTGCCACAAGGAACTTAAGTTTCTGTCAAGACCTTATATGACAAACAGGATGTGCAGATGATGGTAACCACGTGTGAATGGGTAGCCGGGAAGAAAAGGTGGAAGTAATGGATAGAGAAGTGGCCTCGAGGGAAGAAAGGTAATTAATTTCCTCAGCAAAAGCATTCAGTAATCATGAAGTAGTAAGTTGTTCTGGTTTTGTTGGCTTCCTGCATGCCTCACAGAAGAACTGAGCTTTCAGAAGGAATTTGAGTAAGACACTGAGAGTCTACAGGCAAGTTCAGGAGTGGCTTTCCATGCAGAATAGCACCTGCTCAGTGCAGGGAATATAGGAAGATAGAGTTGGCACGTATTGAACTGAACAGTTGCGTGTCGACTGGCAGCATTACTCACATGTCTAGAAAACAAAGAATGATTCTGGAGTTAGTGTTCTGTAACTGGTAATCAAGGAACAGCAAAAATTAGGAATGAGAAGTCCTATTAGTTCATCTCCCCATATAAAGGGATGTTTCCTTTGTTATGTATGATAGTAATTAGCTTGCTTGCAAGGGGAGGAAGTATAGAACAGAAGAGATTTAAAATAGTGATGGAGAGCACAGAGCTGGGAGGATGAGGCAGCAACAGAGGATTATTGAAACTGAGAGCAATGGTTTAGTACTTTCCACCTCCAAAACACTGCACAGATATTAACCAATTAATCTGCACAAATGAGCCATGAAAATGATCAGTGACTTTGAAGTCCAAACACAGTGAAATCATGTTTTAGATTTAGCACTTAATGTTCCCAGTCTTATAGCTTAGACAGGAGAGAGCTGGAGACTTCAAAGAGCTGCTGGCTCTAGGTGAGTATCCAAGACCTCCATTACATTGCCCAGGGGTATATGGCTGGAAGATCCTTTCCTAGATTTAAAGGCAGCATGGACTTGCCTACTTTGACACATAACATAAACTGTACAGTTCCACTCATGATTCTTTTTAAAGTTCTTTTACTTGTGATTGGAGTACAGCTTTTCAAAAGGAGGTTTTGGTTTTAGTATTCTAGCTGATGTCCTGGTGTTGGGTCATAGGCTGGACTTGACGATCTTGGAGGTCTATTCCAGCCTCAGAAATTCTGTGATTCTGTGGTTCTAAACCATAAATAATTTGTCATATTACTTTAAAACATGTTCTAATAATAGTTAGCTTTCCTCCCGCTCTATCCTTTTAAGTAAAGAGATAGTAAATGAGAGATCTTTAAAGACTGAAATAATTGTTCCTCTCTACATGGATGTAGAGCTGAGGTTTTTTTTTTTTTCTTCACCTCTACTGATTGTCTTATAAAGCCAGAAATATAAATACTACATTCTTGAACTTTTTCCAAATCTCTTTTGTACAATCCAGAAGCATTCTGGGTTCTCACAGCATTTTAAAAATTATTTTTCAGTTGTGCTGTGGCTTATGCAGCAAATAACAGGTGTGTGTGTTTCCAATTCTGGGATTTGCTCTTGGAGAAAAATAATTAACACTGGCAGGAGTTTGATTGCATTAATTCACAAAAAGAAACACCCAAACGATAAATCCATAGTGGGAGAACTGCCCATATGTTACAGATTGGCTTAACATGGATGAGGCATTAAATAAACTAAGTCTGAAAAATAAAAACCTTATCAGCTTTATTAGCGTTGAACTCTGTGGCTTCCACTGGGGCTGACACACTTAATTAAAGATGCTCTGGTCTAATTAGGTTGCACATCAAAAATACAAATACAAGTTGGGTTTTTTAAAGACCTGTCTGAGCTCCAATTCCCAGTGTTGTGAATATTTATTTTATTCAGTTAGCCTCCACCTAGACCAAGTGTTTCTAGGTTAGCTAACACAAAAATACAGGATTGTGGTATTTAGATTTCTTGTCCTGAACAGAGCTGGCTCAGATCCTGAATGTCTATATATCTGAGGGAGACAAGTGTGGGCTAGGGAGAAAGATGACTTTATTTTGAATTTTTAATTATTATCTGATTCTTTTTGACTGGCTTAATTCTATTGGTGACTAGCTCATGAAGAAATCCATCGTCTTCATTTGTTTTACTACCTATGGGATTGATTCCCCTGTGGGTTCAGTCCAACCTCTATCGAGGTCATTGGGAAGACTGCAGTCGATTTAATAGAAGATGGTTCAGAATCAATGGGAATGGTGCATGTCAAAATAGAGGAGAGTTGCTTATTTCTACCATCTCCTGTGCCTTAAAAACTGAATTCTCCTCTATCAAACAGGACAGATCTATCATACCTGGTGGTATGTTCCCGTGAGTTTCTCTTTGAGGGCATGAAATGATTCAGCCTGTCTAATTCCTGTATATGGTTCTTTCTTTAGGTTGATATTGGAGCTTTATAACCTTGTCAGCCTTTTACTGCCAATTTTTGGTACTAGTTTTTGAAGGTTTTGTTTTGGTTTTAATTTGTAATTTTCCTTAATGCAAATTGCAGCTGCTTCTGACATCAGTGGTTTCGTACGCTCTTAATGTTCAGGACGGCAGGTGTGAATGTAACCTCCCATCTACCAGCCGTAATTTTCACTCCTGCTGATGTCATTTAGGCAATTCCAAATCACTGTGAACAAAATGCTTGTATTTCTAATGCCTATCTAACCAGATAACTATAGCTCAGCCAAATGCATATTGGCTGGGGACTGGTATAAAATGAGCCCATTTCTAAGCCTTTTCATGAATGGAAAAGGCAAAGCCCATACAGAGCTTTTTAAAATCTGTCATTGATTTCTGGTGCTCTTTTGGTAGCTCTAAATCTTAAGTGACACCTAGCCCTTGTGTCAGTGATAAAAGAGGCTTGAGATCAACATCAAGAGGCCTGTGGCTCTGGCTGATTTTATCTGTTTGTGAAACCTGAACCTATATGTTGTAAAACAGGACACCTAGGAAGAAATGTTTGGCAACAGTTTTTAAGTCATACAACTGCGAATGCAGTAATATTCCCCAAATGCTATCCCTGTCACATCCTATTGTGGAGTTATTTTGCTTTTGCACATTCATTGTTAACTGTAATTTTTCTTAGTGACTCGAAAGCACAGAGACGTGGGTAGCAGGGTTAGTTACTGGATTAGGGTTTTGAAATCATTTAAAACCATTTCTTGGAGAAAGGAGACAGACAATTCTGATTTATTAAGAGTGACTTAGTGTTAAGTGGAGTGCAACTCCAGGCTGCCTTGAGCTATTTTGGCTTTGTTTCCCACTTTGCTTGTTCTATGTGTGTATTTGTGTGTGTACATCCATACAAATTCAAATATCAGCCCAGAGCTGAGAAAAGCTACACAGCCTCCTTGCTCAACCAGTGATCTTCCTAGCGATAGCTAAATGCTATAAGTAGATGTGATGTCTCAGTGGTTGAATTACTCTTTTTAATCATTTCTGCTGAACAAATCTATGGTAATGATAGAGATCCACAAGACTGCCTCATAATCTGTGCCCCATAATCGAGAGCAATTCCAGGATCCATGTTCTCCATTATCTGCTTGACTAAGGACATAAATAGAGTTGCAATAGGTGCTTGGAGGCAGCAGTGAGCACAGGAGAGCTGCATTGCTACAAGGAGTGCTCCTGTTGAGACACTGGTTAGCTGTGTCTGGGTCTGACCCGGGTAGAGCAACCCTGACAGACAGCAAGGGCTACCTGTAGGGGTGGGTGGTGGGACCTGCCAACATGTTCTGTGTTCTGCTTCAAAGATCCTTTCTGGCTGTAGACCAGGCTACTGATTTTATTTTTCTCATGCTGGATGACACTGACTGTCATGCATCTGTAATCTGTGGTGTGATTTGCTGCTTTTCTCAGTGCACTGCTATCTTCAGGCTCTTGAAAGAGAAAAGGTTTGATGCATAAATTGTAAGCCATGACAGGAAACGTGGCCTTGTATTTTTTGCTATTAGTATAAGCCATCTCAGAATGGAGTGGCAGCTTTATCAGTGAATATCCAGCATTTTTTTTTCAGATGAAGTTAGACATTTAGGAATAGATGCACCTCTTTCTACTTTCTGAACATACATTTTGTTATGACACCTTATGGAGCTCATTTTAAACCCTGCTTCAGGGCAAAAATATTTATGGCACACTTTAAATAAAACATATTACGTGTTTTGTACAAACATATGTATCATTGTCCCCCTAGCTGGAGCTGATATAATTTCTGACACCAAGTGCTATGCCTCATGCAAAATTCATGACATGTCATTGCATAAGAATGAATGTGTTCCTTTAAAATACAGGTTTTCCAGCCACGATAACCACTTAGTTTTCAGTTTCAGGAACCAAAATCCTTCCTTTCTGTGGCTGACTGAGATGCTGTGTCAGTGACTGGCAGCCTCAGAGTCGGTGGTAGGTTGATGGTGGTTTTCTCCTGCAGGATGGTCTTTACTTGTAAGTCGATGGTATTTCTGGGTCTGCATTCAATGTAAATCATCCCTTAGAGAAGCAAGAGGGCTGGTGAGTGAATGCTTGTCTGACTCACGGATATATAAGAATCCCTTTGTTAAAAGCTTTAAATACCGGAACTTTTCCATTTTTAATCCTTAGTTATAAAGAGGAAAAAGAAAAGTTCTGTTGACAACATGCATGTGGTGGAACATTATCACACAGCACAGTGTGCTGCTGCATGGGTGTTACAGACATAGATTAAATCTGCCCAGGTATAATGTAAAAGTGGTGCCTAACCTCATGGATGAACAAAATGAACAAATAAGGGGGCACAGAGAATAGTCAGGCAAAACCCACTGATTTGAGAGGGGAAAACCAAAACCAAACCACACACATACATCCCCTAAACAGCTGACAAATGGAAAAACTTCAAGGGGTGGATGGAAAAGAGGTGGCAAATAGTAGGCCTTGTTTTCTGGTTAATACTGGAAAGCACCTGCTCTGACCTGGACTCCTCTGCTGTCTGCCCAGGGATGAGAGGCAGCAGCCTCAGCTGGGAGCTGGTGCTGTTTAGTCTTGTCTCCTATCTCTGGAGCCAAGCAGCAGTGTTTTGGAGGTTCATTTCTGTGCTCTGTCAGCTCCTTGTCAGCTTCATCTCTGCTGGGGGAGAGGTGGCAGGGAGTCTCCTCTAGAGGTGACTTAGAGGCCGTGGAAGAACTTGATTACTTTGTGAACAGCTGAGGGGGTGATTAAAACATAACTTTAAAAAGAAAATATTGGTTAAAAATTGAAGACTGGGAAGTCGAGCGTAAAACATGTTTAAAATAAAGGTGCTGTTCTTAAATTGTCCTGGACTAAGCTGTGCTGTTTGCAGAGTGTGCATGCAAATAGGTGGTGGTTCTTGAAGAGACCCGGTGCATGGCTTCCTCTGTGGCTGAGGTGTAATCTGGCTGGCACTATAACATGCACGTGATGACTTGTAAGACTGTGTTTGTAGCACACTGGAGGCCCGGTACTGTGACAGCTTCTGCCTCTTAAAACCATGCTGGCATGTGGATGAAACACGGCAAAGCCTATTATTGAGTCCTATTAGTTATAGAAGCTGAAGAGTGTTGTCTCTTCTGTTAGTGCCAACATTATCATCTTGTGCAGAAAATCACTGCTCTGACACACCTGGCTCCATCTCCCTGCCATTAAACCGATTAATACAACAAATGGCATTTTATAATAAATATGTGTCACTTTCGTGATTTTAAACTGGCCTTTTGATTTGTTTCCTATTTTATGTTGTTTAGACAGACTGATTTAGACAGTTAAAAATCCACTTAACCATGATACATTGTGGCTGCCTGACAGACAATAACAGTGATATATAGGACTAGATGAATCTCTAATTAGATTTTGGCAGCACTGTCACAGGCAGGAAAAGTTTTTCTGAATACTCCATTGAAATGATATTGTATGCAACCTCATGGAACAAAGGCCATTTTTAATGAAGCAGGTTCCCTCAAAAGGATGTTAAACTTATTGTCATTTTTTTTCAGTGGCCTTTGACCTTGCAGTGTCTGCCTTCTCAAATATACACTTTGGTAGCCTGACTTAGTGTATATTAAAAAAAGTACATAAAGCAGATAAAAATAGGTAAAAAAAATGGTAACCCAAACTTGCCCTGAATGATATGTGAAAAATTAGTTGTAAGCATGGAAGCAACAGTCATTTGATAAATTATTATTGTTATTTATTTAGTCAAGGAAAAATGTAGTTTAGAACCATGGAATGATTATATGATTGCATAATAATGTCATTATTCTATAAATCTCTGCTGTTACGTACACTTTAAAGTAACTACAAAACAGAAGAGACTATTAAGCAAATGGAAAACCTATTTCCAATAACATCTCCCTGAAATACTTCAGGTTACTTTCAGAGTTAGAGAGAGGCTTCTTGGAGGTCTCTGGATACTAGTGCAATATAAGCATGAACTAAGGAGTACATACAGGTGTCCTGTAGCTTATGGAGTTGTATGTCATCTTACTTTCTCCAAACCTGCCCTGAGCTAGGTAGGTGTTAAAATTTGCATTGCTTGAATTAACGCTTGCCATGGTAGGTACACATGAGAGTATAAAAGAGGCGATTGGATTTCCTCTTCTGGGTGTGGACTCTTGTTCAGGTTTCATGAAGGCTGCAGAGAGCAGATGTGAGCACAAGATCTGGAGTGCTTGTAACCTGGGAGCATCTAACCAACCAACTGGCGTACAAGTTAAACAAAAGCTTTCTCTGTGGATGTTTACAGCGTAGAGAAAAATAAATTGTAAATGTACTATTCCTGTATCCTAGCATTTAATGAGTAAAGATCCATTTTTTCCTTGGGTACATACTAAGAAATCTCTAATACTACTAGTTGGAAGTTGTGTGTGTGTATTGATAGACATCAAGAGAAAAAAGGAGCTGAGGAGAGTGGTTCTGTGGGGAGGGCCAGAATGTCTAGAGTATGTTGAATGTTTTCCAATCCTATCAATTTCAGGGGGAGCAGAGCATGGTTTTTTTGATCCTATAGAAGGTGAATCATCTAAATAGCAAAACAAGGGCTGTTGGACAGTCATTGATGCCTGTAGCAACTTTGTCATTAATTGCAAGAGGTGCAGAATTTGACCTGGTCTACTCAGAACATCTATACACATCAGGTTATTCTGTGGATTTGCTTGTAGGAAGAAGTTGGTGTGGTAATTTCAGGTACGAAGGCAGAATGGAGCACACTAATGTCCTCTGTGGGCATATGTGGTGCCCTGAAAAACAAGACTTAGGCTATGGCTTATTTTTGTATGAAAATAATACACATGTGGGATAATACAAATAATACAAGTAGGAATTTGCTGTTCCCATTCCATCTCTGTTAATTCCAGAAGTAAAAGGCAACTGCAACATTTGATAGGACTTGCTTCTCTCCCATGCCAGAGAGCAAAATAAGTTCACTTCATCTGCTCTACCTTGTGATTTGTGAGGATGACTTTGTTAAGATCAGCTTGTAACACCCAAGAAAATAGAAGCTTTCCATGCGTGATCTTTAAGGGAGTACACTCGGCACCTACTAGCTTAGTGCTGTCATGGTAAGACTTGCCAGGAAAAAATACACCCTCTAGTACAGTTTCAGGTGACCGTTTCTGGGATGCTTAGCTAATGTTCTAGTCACCCCTCTCTGTCTCCTTCTTGAGCTCTAAATTTATTTGCTTAGGCTTTTAAGACATGTTTTAGGGCAGGAGCTTATTTTTCCCCAAGAACCCCCAATTTGCCATAAACAGTAGATCTGGTATCTTCCCTACTGATGAAAAAGATAGGAGGCTGTTAGCACTGGTGCTATTTATATTGTGCTAATGGGCTTTAACCCTTTCACTGAGCAGTGCTGTTGGCTTAAAAAAATGACCAGGCAATAATTTTTTTTTTCTGGGACAGGTGTACAAATAGTATGAAAAAGAGAGTGCTGCTCATACTCAGGCTATTAAAAGAATGGTGCCCCAGATTATAGTGTAAGGTGAAACTCTCATATGCTGGTAAGACCTGATGACACATGGTTTTAGCTTTAGCCACCAAGACTTATTGGCTATCATTAACAAGATCCACACGTATCTAATACTCAGACCTGTCTGAGTCATAGTTGTCACAACTTCTGTTTTCAAAACTGTTCATCTGAAGGGAGGTGTGTCCCTACCAACCACTGACACCAGTGGGAACCAAAGTTGCACCCGGGAAAATCCTGATCTTGCACTGATTGTTGCAATCCTCTGCCAGTTCCAAAATGTCCAGGAGATTCCTGGAATTCCTATCCTGACTGTACCAGATGTGGATAATGGGAAGACAGTTTAATTAATCCTGACTTCAGTATAGGACAGTGTAGCTAACTTGTGCTAACCGAGCATGATGTCCTACTGTTATAGTGAGTATTGAGTTATTTGAGAGCAAATCAATGGAGACGTTTTTCCTAAATATTTTTTACTAGAAAATTATAACCCAAACCCAAATGTTTTATTTTCCATTGTTTCTGTTTTCAACTCCACACTTCAGCTTTCTTACTACAAGAAGTAAGTTTTTGTTTTTACCATTTAAAAAGCATCTGCACTTAACCAGCTCTGATATTCACACTGCGACATCTGTTTTCCAACAAACCACACCAAGATAGTTTTCAATAAATGAATAAAGTATATAGAACCAAAAGGTGCAGAGTGACTGAGTTTAAATCAGAAGTAAACAGTCACTTTAAAATGGTGATTTAAAGTATGAGCAAAAAGGTAGAGCCTTTTGACCGAAGTGGTTCATCACTTGTTTAAATCACTAACCAACTGTCAGTGACATTTCTGTACCTGGATAGTATTATTCTAGTATTTACTAAGTTTATGCTACATGATTATGGAAGAATCCAGCAGTATTTGTTTGTTCAGTTGATACACATTTTGAGTTCTGTAGTTGAATAGGAGCTATCGAGCATTGCTAATGATAGCTTTCAATATGATACAATCAAAACATTGTACATTTCTGCTGAAGATAGCGGTGTCATTGTAAAGGTTGAATGTTTGAATGGTAGTCTTAAATACCTGTATTGCACACACTTCTTTCCCTCGAGACACTAGGTTTGTGAGATAAGATATACAGTACTTCAGAATGTAATAAAGCACTCATCAACTGTCAAATGTAGAATTTACCTATCTGACATTCTAGTGTGGATTTATGCCATCTGATTTGAAGAAGCAATTAAAAATTCTCAAGCCAGCAGTTAAATAGTTTTATTCTGTACTTGGTCATCATGGTGTCAGAGATAGCCCAGCAATGGGAAAGATGTCAGTTTGGCAAAAGAAGTAGTTTACCTCTTGGAAGCTGTAGTGCTTGTATGTCCTTCCAGATATCTTTTTTTGTTTGCTCTCTTATCATTGTACAATAGTGAGCATCACATGACCAGTGTTTGATTTTGTTATAATGTTTTCTTTCTTCTGGTTAAACTGTAGAGATAAGAGACTATTCAGTCCAAGGTTTTGGATTTTCAATGAGCAGTTAGTTAGCTGCTCCTTCATTCATCACTTTACACCTAAGTGACAAAACACGAGCATGAAAAAGGAAGGGAACACAAGGGTGTTTGTCAGCAAATAGGGATATATTTCAGATTGTAGCTTTGCTGAGAGTATTTGGCTGTTATATAATACCTTCTACTTAATAATTCAAAACTATTTACAAATACTCCTATTTTAAGCGTCTTAGCATTCCTGTGCACTGAGGAAATGTTACTTTTCCCATCTTGCGAATTGGTTTACAGAAGAACAGAATGTGGAAATGGCCGAGTAGCTTTACTGCTTCTGGAGGGTATCTCTCTAATAGGCAGCTGGTACATGGGACAGGTATTTTCATTTACATGAAAAAAAGTATGGAAAGACTGACTCCTCAGCTTCTTTTTGTTGTTAACCTTCAAGCAAGGATGTGGCTGGAAGCATTGGTGATGAGCAAAACTGGTCCATTCAAAGCAACTTGAAGTGGAGACACAGCAAAGAAAATAAGAGATGCTTGAAATGACCTTATTATCTTTAGTCATCTTTCCCTATCACAGACTGATATTTTTAATTTTTTTTTCCAGAGGAAAATTATCTTTAGGGGAAATGAGAAGGAAGAGGAAGAACAGGGAGGGTTACAGCTGGCTTTCTCCGTAGAGAACTGCCTTAGGATAGGTATAGGGGTAAAAAGAAGAGGAGGAGAAAAAAGCCTATCGTTACGGTTGGCAAGTGTTGCTGCTGTGGTGGTCAGTGGATGTTTTCCACATGTGTACGTGAGGGCAGCAAGGATCCTAGAGCTTGTTTTTCTTCTGTGTGCAGCACAGCATGTTGGCCTAGATTTTATTGCTGTGACCTGAACTCATCTTTGTACCATAGGGGAAATACTTACCGTGCTTTACAGATCTCAGAGACGGTCTCGTTTTCTCAGCACAGGGCTAATATATCAAGCTAATTTACTGCTGTGGTGTGTTGCAAAGCCTGTATAATATTGAGTAAACATTGTTGGCTTATACATTAACTGTAACTAAAACCCTGTGCAAACTTTATTCTGGCTTCAGGATTTTCCTTGAAGGAGTGACTAAGAAAAGAAGGGTAGAGGTTTTTTTTTCTCTTGGGTTCTTTTTTTTTTTTTCCTTCCCCTTCCTTTGCATTGAGGAAACCTTATTCTTGAACTTGGCAGTTCTGTTAATTCTAGGTCAAGTAGCAGGCATGGTTAGGAGCTTTATGTGTGGATCACTCAGTTGATTCCCTTTTCTTTGTCAGGGTCCTTCAGTGGTGTTTAATGTAGTTTATTTTCCTATTTGGTGTGCTAATATAACCAAAGAAAATAAAACTCTAGATGTCTGTCTGCTTTGGAAACTTAGTAGAGCTGTAATGCCTTTGTACAGCTAAGGATTATAATGTTTTAGATGATATTCTAAAAATGGAACCCAAATATTTTTATCTTTGAATTTGTGGACTCCTTATCTAAAGATTGTAATGTGCTTTGCCAACAGTAATTAATTAGAAAATAAAGTACTTGTGTAGGGAATACCCTTTAAAAGGGAGACAGGATGCTACCAGGGTATTTTATTTGGTGAAAAGAAATACCAGTATTCATCAGTATACAGGTTAAACAATTGAAATTTGATTAAAAAAAAAGAAAAAAAAAAAGAAAAAAAAAAGTGGTATTTTGCTGTGGTTCTCAGTGATCCTGTTGTAGGATGAACAGGCTGTAGGTCATAAATAACAAGCCCACTATCAGACAAAAAGGCAACTGAGCAACACAGGAATTAGTAATCCTGATTCTTGGAGTCCAACCCACCTGAGAGTGCTTTCTGACTGCCACCTGCAAAAATCATGCTCTTACCGGTTAGATTAACGGTGCACAGCTACCAGACTCATTAAGCAGCAAGTGAACTGAAGGAATCTGCTGAAGGTTTTGATTTGATACCCTGAAAGTCTGCCTGTGCTCAGTCCTGCCTGTATCAGAACTAAGCATGAGTTTGGATTCTTGTCTGAAGGTTGTTCAGATACTTTGCAACTACTGAGTAGTAAGGGACTGATGAGAGAAAACAGCAGTGGAGTGAGTATGTGCAGGAAGCTGATAAATCCAGTCTGTCAGAAAAGGTGGTAGACACACCACTGCTTTGGGAATTTAAGAGTAGACTGGTTGCTCTTGTAGAAAATGTCCTTGAGGGATCCTGTCCTAGGAAGGTGTGGGCAAAAACCAGTTGTCTGTTTGTAATTCCTATGAAACTTTTTTCCCAGTGTGTACATTTCTATTATTTACAGTAACCATATGTTCTAGTTTTATTGGGACTTTTCCAGTGTCTCATGTGACACTGTCCTAGTGTCCTGGGAGCATGAAAGAACATTAATCAAAAAATGTAAGGGCTTTATTTGTATTCAGGGCATATTGCTCTGCTGAGGAAAATTCATTCTGGCTTAACTGTGAACAAACTTTCCAGTGGTAGATGAGTGTTAATCTTACTGAACATTGGTAGGAAAAAGCAAAACATCATCAGAACTGTTGTTTTGCTCACAGTGAATATTAATGTCACCTATTCTCTGTTTCATCATAAACTCGATGCATTACTGGAAAAAATTCTCTCCCATGAGGAAGAGCCAAATGTCACTACTAAGATTCTGGAAAGAGGGATAGCAGCATTTATTCTTGAAAAACAGTCCCACGTGTCTTCTGCAGGAGTCGGTCAACCCCAAAATAAGTCACTAAAAAGCATCTCATTCTTTTGTTTCTGAAATTGAATCACTTTTTATCATTTTAGATATCTACTACATGAGGACAAAATTTCAATGGAAGGAGTACTTACAAACTTTCCCCCTCAATTCCCAATCTTTTGTTGTCTTCATAGGAGTTTACTGCTGCTGAAGCCTGATTTAAAAGTGTCACAGTTTGTACAGTATGGGCTGTGGTGCTTTTTAAGTTTGCTACAAAACAAAAATTAATTTCTTGCTGTTTTCCTTGCACTAGGGGGGAGGGAGAGAATCAGCCTCGGGATTGTTTTCTGTTTTTTCTTCAGAGGAAGCCAATTGAATTGTGACTTTGCTTTGTTTTGTTTTTTTTATGAAGTGCAGTCAAGTGAAGGTTGTTTCATGGAGGTAAACAGATTACACAAAATCCCATTTTTGCTTCTTTTTGAGATATGAGTTAGACTTGGACCTGAATTTTGCTAGTTTTGTACTACTTAATTTTCTGATTGAGACTGGAGGTCAGAATTCTACGGTGGACTGTATCTTCTTTTCCTGCCTAAACGGAGAACAAGTGGACATTATAGGCCTGACCTAAGCCCCAGTGATGGCAATGGAAAGACAGCCCTTGTCTTTGGGGTTTGGGTCATCAGCCTCTTAGAGATTATGTTTTCATATATGTAAGCAACATCCTGGAAGAAAAATATCTATTAGTTTCAGATTTTATTACAAGCCCCAAATTTTTACCATTCTTTTTAGATCTTGCTTTTTGGAAACTTTTATTATAGTGTAAGGAGAGTATAGGTAATGTTTGAATCATACAGACAACACTGAAATGCTGTACATACCAGCGAGGAAAGAAAGACAAGGTAGCTCGCTACATGCAGCTATGAGTCCGCTACACATTCTTTGCTGAGATTGCTGAATTTTGGGAATATGGTTTCTCAGTGCTTGGGAATCTAAATTTTTCTATATTTTTGTAACATTTTCAGTAAGTTTATGATTGACTCAAGCACCATCATTTTCTTGCAGTAGAGAATATTCATGTTGAATAGTTCACCCAAATGTCTCAAAATCCTTAATGGGTTGAAAAGGGCCTTTGAGAACCAGAGTTGTGCAGTGATGAACTGGAGTGTAACCCTCATGTACTCTTTCCTTGTCCATGATTTTACTCATTCAGCCAGCATTCTACTCATCATTTTATGATCGGCTAGCAACCTTATTCAATGCCAATTGGATTTTTCAGATAAAGACACTAATTTCGATTGTACAATAGAAATCAGCATTCAGTGGTATTTCAATTAACCTTGCTATTAAAGAAATTGCTTTTTGCCAATACTCAATGGTTGGTTGACATTCAGAGAACACATGATTCCTTTAATACAATCTGTATTGAAAGAACAACCTGTGTTTGTTGTCTTTGAACTAGCATCTTGTAGTTTGGGTAGCTTGCAATATAGCTGATGTACAGCAGACTGAAAACAGATGCGCAAAGTATTTGGAACTAAAAGCTTTCAAACCTTCTCTGCTATATTCTATTACATTTGGGCATACATCTTGTGTATTGCATGACCCTTTTTTGGTAGATGACCTAAGTTATTTACTTAACTCACTGCTGAAAATAATACTTGTGTCTGAGGGTGCAGACAAGCACGTAGAATCTAGGTTGGAAAAGACCTTTAAGATCATTGAATCCAACCATTAACCCAGCACTGCCAGGTCACCACTAAGCCATATCCCCCAGCACCACATCTATATGGCTTTTAAACACATCCAGGGATGGTGACTCAAGCACCTCCTTGGGCAACCTGTTCCAGTGCGTGACAACCCTTTCAGTGAAAAAAAATTTCCTACTGTCCAGTCTAAACCTCACCTGTTGCAGCTTGATGCCATTCGCTCTTGTTCTGTCACTACACAGTAAGACTTCACTGATGGCTGTAATCCTTTATTGCTGGTGGAGGTCTCACTAGGCAGACTTGGTGCACCTCCTGTTCCAGTGTGTAATCCTGGTCTGGTGTGTGGTCCCAGGCTCAGTATCACCGTGTGTGCTGCCTCTGCTTAGCACAATGGAGGAAATACTCTGTCGGAGGCTTGACAAAGGTTTTAAGGTTCAGGTGGGGTGGTCTGAAATAAGCCCTGATAAGAGCCATCTTGTTAAGATTTACTGAAATACCTGTGCAGGGAATCATGACCCTGTAGTTGTCTGGCATGAGAGAATTCAGAGTCCTGTTTTTTCCAAGGCCAGTGGGAGTTGACTGCCTTCCCCTGAAACATTGTTCATGGCTGTCTGAAGGCCAGGTGGCTCTGCAGCAAGCTGGGGTCACACAGCCCTTTGAGGAAGCACTGACTATCTTGAGACTGGGACATTTTTATAACAGGGTTCATGCTGCATTGTGTTGGTTAAGTGCCAGTGCATTTCAGAGGCATGAGGAAAGTATAAGAAATCCTAATCTTCCTTGGTAAAGATTACACTGCTATACAAGTGACCTATAGGAAGTCAGTGTCACCAGTGCAAATCCAGGAAAGTGATTATATGGATGGAAAGATGAACAAAAAATTTTGGGATATGTCCTGAATTTTTATTTTTTTTTTTTTTGCACTAGGAAAAAGGCTTTGAAGGGTACTGGTGCTGGATTGCCTACCAGAGGATGGCTTTTCTAATCACGCTGTAAATTCCAATCATGCCTTGCAAGGAGAGCTACTTGGAGGATACTGAATATGGGGTTGCAGACATAAGATTATTACTTCACTGTGCCTATGCTTGTATTTAGCATAGCATGAATCAGTGAATTATTTTTTTAGTAGGTATTTTGTTTACCAGTAGTGACTAATTAGGGCTAAACAGCCCAACACACCAATATTCTGCAGTTTCAATGTTTTTTTCCCATAGTAATTTTAAGTACACATATTTGCTTCCGAAGAAGTGCGTGCACAGGCTCTGACGTTAGACATCAACATATGTGAGCCTGTATTTGTAAGCAACTTGCAACATGGTTCCATCTCTGGATGACCCTACAAAGTTTGCCTGTGTGAGAATGGAAATATGCATATGGAAATCATGTACATCTTTCTTATGAACTTGTTCATGCAGGAATCTGATAATCTGGCTCCAGATACTGTTCAAGGGATTTCTAGCTGGCATTTGGCAAAGTGCAGTTTATCACTTGTGTTCAAAGCAGACCAGCCTGCTTTTAAAATTTCATTATTTGTTTTCAGACAGAGAGTCAAACCCTCTGCCTCCAGTTTGCTTTTTCAGTCGTGAAGACCTCAAGTGGTAAAAACATGCCAGCCAGAAAAAAGTGGACTTTTCTGCTTTTTACATCTTTAATAGAAATCTGAGCTAACAGACTGTCCCCAGGCCTGAGGATGAGGCCCCCAGCACATTGGGTGGCCCATTTGAAAAAAGAAGGTGTGGAAGAGCAATGTTGGTGCAGTGCTGTGCTCCCCATGGCATGATTTTTCCAGCCCCAGTGTCCAAAGCCAAGCCTGGATACTCACAGTGTCTGCTTGCACAAACAGTACACAGCTTAACATTTTATCAGGACCCTTCTTTTTTTTTTTTTTAAAAAAAAAACAACCAAACCCCAAAAAAAAAACCCACCAAAAAAAAAAACCCACAAAAAAA